>JASDQU011401463.1:16343-45895 GCA_032191745.1 Picea mariana | reverse complement strand
GGATGCCTGGTGCTCTCAGAATCGCTCAATCTCCTCTCGATCTGCTCTGGAATTCACTGTAGCAGCAGGTACAAATGAGGTGGCAATGTGGGCCCTACAGCTATATATAGGGTTTTTGCCAAACTTCCACTCACCATTCTGGGAGCCCACGATGTCCATTTTTCGAACCGTCTTCAGCCACGGGATCAGCGTCCCGCCGCCTACATCATGGCTTTCCCTGGGCCACTTTTCATCCTGAGCCCCCGGGGCACCTTTTTTTCACATCATGGCCAGGTACGCACATGCATTGTCACATTTTTCAAATACAAGCTCATACCTTCAATACTCTTCAGATATTTTTCACTTTGGTTATTTGGTTGTTATGTGTGCAGGTACTTGCTCATCGGTCATCGACATCATCCCTTCAGGTATATATTCAGCACTGGCATGTAGTCTATCCCACCGAATTTCACTTACATTTCCAGTCACACCCTCTGATATTAGCCTTTAGGATCCTCATTCCTGGCTCTGCAGTACCCAAACCTCCATTTTTCATCTGCGGTACTTCAACCCGGTAGCATTATCACCCACATGAGTTGTCCCATTCATAGCACCTTTTTTCACTTTCGACACTCATGTTGTTTTTCATTACCCTTTAGGGATGGGAGTCCCGGTAGTCTTACATCATGTTGCGAATTAACCACATACTTCTTCTCCTCATTTTGATAGCTTCCCATATGGACTCCCAAATCATCACTTTTTGGTTACGTTCTGTTTTACCTGCACCTCCGCAGGATCACGAACCCACCATTTCATCCACCATCAGTTTGCCCATGTGCGAACCTATCTTCATTTCACCTACCTCATACAGAAACTCGCCAATGGGGCCCCCACCCTTCATCAGTTTTTCATGACAATTCTGCCCTCCCTGGGGCACGCATTTCACACTGGGGCACCCGGTTCTGTATTTGTACATTTTTTCCCCCAAATTATTTATTATTTATTATTTATTGTACAAACACCTTTACCTTCAGTCAATACATTCTTTGTCATCACCGTTGGCGACTTGCTTTTTTGGCCATACGCAACCCATGTCACCCTTGGATTGGAGCAGTACTTATCATTTACCCTTTCCGACATCGTCCATATCTTCAGAGTACCCCGCAGGTCAGTTACCTCTACCCTCTGAATTTGTTCCCCTTGTCCCGCCTCTGGCACAACTTAGCCCTGGTCTTGTCGTCCCCTTGACACTCGACCTTGTTACACAGTTGTGGCCATTGTTTCTCTCATATATCCTCCAACCAAGGGCAATCTTGATTCATCCCACTTCTTGACTTCGTCCATGTACCTCTGCCACTTTATCACCTCAGTAGATTCCACGAAATACCATTTTTCTTCTGGAAGTCGCGTCCCCCTTTTGTCGACATCAACACACTTTTCCAGAAGGGAGACAGTATCTTGATTCTCATTCTCTATTAATGAGAGATCTTGGATGGCACAGGGGGAAACAACATTGCTCCCTATTGTCATTGGCCCCCTTAACATTCGACGCCAACACTCTCTCATGTTATGGTGGGTCTTACTTTGCGACTATTGCAGTTCTTTTTGTCATTTTCCGAAGACCTCTGAACTTGGTAGGGCCATCAATGCCCACATCATCGTCGCTTCTTATTACAGCGATCATTTCCTATTATTCAGAGTATGTTCAGTTGCAGAATTGTCTTTTGCCTTTATCATTACCGCCCCCGAGGGCACTGCAGTTGTCTACACCAACACTTCCGTCATCTTTTTTCAGAGTTACCTCACACGAGCATGGGGCATGCCCGCCTCATTTGTACACAATTGTATATTTTTTCATACACGTCTCTGAGAAGGTCGAGATACCGGTTCCTTTTTCCTCCAACGGATCATTCCGAGGAGTCCCACTATTTCTTTCCCTTACAACAACAGTCTCAGTAGAAGAAACATTGATGGATTTCGGCTATACGTATGCTCCTAACCTCATCCATTAGGGGGCATCTGTTATCACTGAAATTTCGTCTGCACATGGCAACAAGAACTCCACATCATCAAAACAGCAATGAAGTCATTCATGGCACTGAATTAAGTTCACAGCATTCCAGAAGGGTCAAAAACTATACAAAGTAACTAAAAATGGAAGGGCGCTTCACAGCAGCTTGGTGCGCACGCATATGCGCGGGACAAAAACGTGTTTCTAGCGCATGCGCACCCCGACGCGCGCCTGTCAACATAAAAAGATGCCCATCTTCTAATTCGGCGCATTAATTTCTTAAGTCGGCCTCCCGACCACCTGTGGATCGGCCCCCAAGACGATTTGACCCTCAGATCAAGGTCGACTCTGCAAATTCAGCCAATTAAATGACTTAAGTGAACCCTAAACAGGTTCGTGTTTACACCGGAAGTTGGTTACGTGACCGCCTGGAAAATGCTATAAATAGACGTGAAGACTCATTGTTTCAGTAGAGAATCCAAAGCAGAGTTACGCTGTCCAGATGTATCAGAGCCTAGCCTTTGATAACCAGTCCATCAGCTGTGTAATCCCGAGTTCTCTCATCACCCATTTCTGTGTTGTTCATTTTGTAAGGAAGGCATTCAGTTGAGGATTCCCGAAGGACCTTCTGCTGGAGGGAAGAGGAACCATTATCCCTTTCTTCAGCGTGTGCTATGGTTTTCGCTAATATATCAAGCCTTGAAACCATTGATAACTCCCTTGTCTCACATTTGAAGTTTTTGTTTATTGTTGTAGTGTTATTTGCTTTCCAGCTGTTAGATAGATTGTCTTCTGTTGTGTTTTCTGATTTCTGTTAACCCTTTTTTGCTCCACAGCATCCTGTTCTGCCTTGCTGAGCCCAACAGGGCATGCTAGTGCTCCCATTTTTTCTCACCTGGCGACGATTCGAGCACGAACAATGATGTTTATTTATGCCATTTATATCACTTTCTTTTAACATTAGGGCCGACCTGACACTTTCTTATTTTGTAATTATTTTCTTTAATTATCTTCAAGGCCTACATGTACTTCCTTCTTCAATTCACTTTGTCATCTTCAAAAATTCATTTCTCCTCAACCATGAGGATCCACGTGACATGCCACATACTACCGGAAACAACATTATGTATACTATCCATCCTTGGGTGTTGTATCTGCATGTGCATTTTCCTTCATGTCCAAATACCATCATCAATATTGTGGTCCAAAACCCATGACTATAGTTGACATCAATGACAACAACCAATCTTCCAACAAAAAGAAGGTTTGGGAGGTGTCCTATCTCAAGAAGGGCATGCTATTTGTTGCAAGTACAGAAAACTAAAAGAGCACGAACGAGACTACGTCAGTCACGACTTGGAATTAACAGCTATCATCCATGCATTAAAAATGTGGTGACACTATATAATCGGCAGAAAATTTTTGTTGCTAACTGATAACAGTGGTGTGAAATTATTGTTTAGGTAACCAGACCTTAACACAAGGCAAGAAAGATGGATGGCCTTCTTGAGCGAATTTGATTTCGAGGTAAGACACGTCAAGGGTAAGGAAAACAAAGTGGAAGATGCTTTAAGTAGAAGAATTCATGGGTTTTTTGAGATAAACATTAGTAGGGTAGAAAGAGACATTGAGCAAAGGACAAAGACTACGAGTAATAATGATGAAAAATGCATTAAAATAGTGGAAGATTTACAAAATAACACATAAAATTTAGACAGAACAAATCTGATTTTGGATAGAAATGGTCTACTAAGATTCAAATATAGGTTATACATACCAAATTCTGCTGAATTAAATTTAATAGTTTTGGACAAAGTACACAAAAAAACATATTCTAGCCATCTGGGATACCAGAAAATGGTAACAACACTAAGGAAGCTATTTTATTGGCCTAATATGAAAGGAAATACAGTAGAATACTTGTCTAAGTGCCAATTTTGTCAACAGGTGAAGGCTAAACACTAGCATCTAGTTGGCTTGTTGTAGCCTCTACCTGTATCGAAAAATAAATGGGAGATTATATCACTCGATTTTATCATAGGTTTGCCTAGAACTCAAAAACAAAATGATCCAGTTATGGTAGTAATTGATAATCTTAGCAAGTCTGCACATTTCATTCCTGTAAAATCTACTTATAAAGATATTAACAACTGTGAAATATTCATGAAGGGAAAGTTTAGACTGCATGGTATTCCTAAAATGGTGATTTCGAATAGAGACGTAAAATTTACATCTACGTTTTGGAAGGAATTGTTTGCAGGGTTGAATACTAACTTGAATTTCAACACAAGCTACCATCCACAAACGGATGGGCAGATTGAACAAACAAATCAAATCGTGCAATATATGCTATGAATGTACATAAGGACGAAGCCAGGTAAGTGGGAGGACTACTTGCACTTGGTGGAATTTTCATACAATAATGGTTACCAGACATCGGCTAAGATGAGCCCCTTCAAAGTACTATATGACAGAAAGTTTACAACTCCGATTAGTTGGGATAACCCAGTTAAAAACCTCATGGTGGGAACATAAATGCTCTAGGAAATGGAGAATACAGTAAGAAAAGTACAACATCATTTAAAAGAGACACAGGACAGACAAAAAAGTTATGCGGACCTGAAAAGAAGACACCAGGAATTTCAAGTTGGAGACCATGTGTATTTAAAAGTCAAAGCAATAATAAGTTCATTAAATCTAGGAAACTATTCCAAGTTGGCACCTTGGTTTTGTTTCCCTTTCGAGATCTTAGCTCGAATTGGACCCGTGGCATATCAACTTGCGCTTCCTGCAAATCTGAATATTCATAACGTATTTCATGTTTCTTTGTTAAAAGTTTATGTTCATGATCCTAGTCACATGATCGATTGGAACATGGTGCAGGTGGAACCAGAAGGAAAGTTCTAAGAGGAGCCTCTATGCATTCTGGATAGAAGAGAAATAAAAATACGAAACAGAGCCATCACCTAGGTAAAAGTGTAATGGAAGAACTTTAGTCCTGAGGAGGCCACTTGGGAATTGGAGGAAGATTTGTAGAAATCTTATCTAACCATGTTCCGAGAAAGGAACAAACACTGAGGACAATGTTGTACTGAAGGGGGAAAGGAAGTAATATACCAAAAAATAAATTATTATTATATTCTGAATGCACTTAGGAATTTATTTCCGTTTTGACAAATTCAAATTTGGAAAATTATTGCCATTTATGACAATTCCAAATTTGAAATTTAATTAAATGTAATTTATTATTGTGACTGTTGGGCAAATATTTGATTTTCCCAACCAACTCTTTGACTATGACACTTGTAAGAAAAAATATTTTTTATATTTATTGCTGAGAGACAAATGGAACAAACAGGTTGAAATCAGTTGACCATGACTTCATGAGTGAGGAACAAGATTGAACTATCTCAGGGATGAATTTTACAAGTGGAAAATCAAGAATTTGGCCATTGGCAGCCCCTGAAAATCAGGGATTTGTAAAGATGTGAAAATTCCCAAGGGGAAAAGACCTAGGCACAAGATGCTTTGGCATATAGAGCATATGGGAGGAGACAGGACATTTCCTAGTATGATGGGGAAAAGAATATCAATTGTTGTTATGAGCATTSTTTTATGTGTGTGAGGCAAGGGGACTTGTCTTATCTGAAGGAGGACTATAGTGCAAGAGGAGCTTCAGGGTTCGGCCTCATGGATTCATGGTCAGGCCAGGGGGTGAACAAAGCAAGTTGATTGGTTTCTATATTGTAAGGTTGGGTGGAACTTGGTTGTTCCATTTGTTGTTTGAACACCTTGTCCAGATATGTTCATCTACTCACTTCCTGGTTGAATGTTTTGTTGATTAATAATTGGTAGAATACACTTTCTTGATTCTGGTTGAATATTATGTTGATTAATTGTTGATAAAATACATCTACTTATTTTGGTAGAAGGTTTTTATGAGATAAAATAACTGGTAGAATGAATTGGGTTCAAAATAAACCCTTACAGTTTAGTTTTATTGAACCAGTAAATTGAAGGAAGCTACTGCGAAGTTAGTTGAAATATATTTGAATCTTGTATATATATATATAGGAGATACAGACTAGCTTTAAATTGCAGAAATAATTGTGGTGTGAATTCTTAATTGGTACAAGACATGAAAAGATATATACATATATACATGCTTGATGGAAAATGGATCTTTACATTGGCAAGTGAAGTTCTGGAGACATTTAGTATATATATTCATCGCAACATAAATAAGAGTACAAAACTGTATAAATAATAACACGGTAAGTTGTTTATTGACTTTGTATAATTGCATTTTCAAGTAATTACCACTGAATCCGACGATATTAATGGAGCATATAGTTACAGTACCCTTTTATTTTCAAAATAAATTAGAAGCGAATGTTCAACGATATATATTCATAATCATACTACCTATTACAGAGTTGGACAAAAACGAATCTTCAATTTTTCAATAATGCATGTGATCATAACCATTAAATGGTGAAATCATATTCAATCTAAGGTTTCTCCTTTTTTGTCTTTTGTTTAAGAGTTGAAGATAGAAGTAACTATCTATCTTTAGGATTCTGATATAAAAATACAGTGATAATAGCATCCTAAGGTGGGACCTACATCACTCTAAACAATAAATGGGTGGTTATTTCCCTTTAATGTCATAAGTTTGAACTCGAATATCTTTTGAGTGAGGGGACCGCATCCATCCACATCCTCAGAGAGATTAAGTCCTGCAAGCGAAATATCGACATTATAAGTAGCATAGTTATGAAACAAATCCACAAAATTTAAAGACAGAATAATGTCGAGGCCGAATTCATGAAAATAAACAATATGGATTTAATACACGAGTAAAATACTTAGCTTAAGTTTGGCATGACGTGTCTCTTTCTCCACCATCCATGCTGAGAGAATGGTCCATAGCCGAAGGGGAGGAGTGGAATTTGAAATGAATGATGGGTACCCTCGCAATAGAAACAGGGGTCCCATCATTAGTCTTGTAACCAAATAGAATAACCAATTGCTCAGAATGTAGCAACAATTAAAACATTATTAAACATGTAGCATATATTTAGCATAACTGGGATTTTAAGGAACGCACAACATAAAACCTTATCTACAAGATTACCTGGTTCAGATCATAGATAGGGTTAGGATATTCTTCTTATAAAGTAAATAAACCTATAGCTTCAAGTTAAATCAAAACGCATTCTTGGATAGGATTATGGATAATTAAAGTTATTTTCCCTTGATGCGAATAAAATGAAATTTAACGAATAAGAAATCTAAACCCCATAACAGAGAGTAAGGGGAAATCTTTTTATATAGTCAAAACTCTCGAATGATTATACGCAGTGAGAGTCTGAAGATTGTATCTATGCCTATACAATTACAAGAAAGGTAAACAGAGCTAATATCGTTAAAAAACCTCACATAACAGTAAGGGAGTCTTTATCGCAACTACAGGAACTGGTTCATGACTTCTCAAATTGTAATTCGAGGATGCAATTTCCATAGTAGGCCGGAGGAAAAAAACAATAGCTCAAAGACTTAGCACTGAAATAAACAAAATATTAAAAATGCAAACGATACTGATGCAGGCGCACATGCAGGCACGTCCGCTCACAGGATCGCCTCCTTTCTCGGCCTGAAGAACACAAAGGTTCCCTACTTCCCTATCGAGAATTGTCCACACCCACAGAATTCTCCAAAAGATCTCCCTTTGTTCTATCAGGAAATCGGACTTCACGATTTAGCGATTACTGTGGTCACACACTTTGTGTCTCTCAATTCCCCGAAACCCGATGTGGGTCAATGCCAACCCTTTTCCACTCCTGTCGGGGTTTTCCCTGTTGAGATTTCGCTACTCGCGATATCGAACGCCTTTCCTCTCTAACTCCTGAACCCCAATACGTTGAACCTCCGATGTGCTCACAGGTTGACTTTTCAATGCCCATCACCTCCATCGGGATTTTGGAGTTCAAGAGTTCGCGAATCAAAATGCAATGAGTTTCGAGACATACCTTTCCCCAAACTCCGATACAGTGTGCCACCTGTCCTCCACCAACTACTGTGTCCCACACACACTGTCCTTCAACTGTCGGGATATCGCGTATCGCGATTCCTGTTGCAATAATTTGAAGCTTCGACTCACGAAACCCTGATAGACGATTTACGTGTATATCCAACGGTCCTGGATGACTTGGATCAACACTCTATCTTTCTTGAGCTTAAACCTTTGGAAATACACCACTGTATCTCCCTTGCACATCCACAAGATCCAACGTCTCATGGTGATTCATGAATTCTCCTTGGAGAATTCCAACCGTTCGTTCTTTGCTTGACGATTCCCGCGAAATGAGCTAAGTACTCCTTCGTGGAACTTGTCCTCCTATGCGCAACTTACGACGCTTCTTTGCAACCTTCAAGGCACAATTCCTCTGCACTTTCCTTCAACAAACTCGAAGGCCTATCCTTCCTGATCTTTTCTCACAGCTTTAAGTCTTTAGAAAGAAAAACCCCTTTGCTCACACTACTTGTGGCAAACCATCAACCACATCTAAGTGTTGAAGCTCCTTGACTCTGCACACATCTGCAGCAACATTCCTTCGAACTTTCCTCAGGACTTCGCAACCCTTAGACTTTTTACTTGGCCTGCGCAATCCTTGAATGGTTCCTGTGCTCAACTGCACCCTTGGGATAAATGAGAACAAAAGCTAAACTACTTAAGCCTTCTGTCAACGCACTCCTTGCAGACACTTCAACTGCACTCCTTGCAGGAATCTCTGGCTCAGATAGAGAAACAATTGMAACTCATTCTATTACCCTTCCATATTTCACCTTCAAGATGAAATCACATACGCAACAATAAAACAAATGCATAACAGGAAAACAATTACTCATGAGAACATCATTTAACCCACATACACAGAGAACAAACACAAAACCATGAATCTGAAACAATTTCTTCTATTAATTCAAGATCTGTACATGGGTGTTCTTCTACAGCTCTCTGTTATTCTCCTGTTCTCTTCCTGCTTCAATAATCATGCTTAGGCTAATGTTACAATGATACAATGAGGGTGTCTATATCCATTTTCCCTCCAGCTCCTAAACTGTCTAGTCTAGAATTAAAATCCTATCTACCTACATTAACTATTTTAATTTTCGTCTATCTACTAAGGACAAGGGTGAATCGCTCAAGGTCCAATACAATATACAAAGTGTGCCTCATTAAATCTCCTTATTAATGTTTTCACAACAGTTTCAAGGTGAAATTCAAAAAGAAATTGTGTTGGCTTGTCCAGTTGTCCTCCACTTCCGCGCTGGCTCGCTTGATGTGAGAGATGCTCATGCATCACACTCACTCGCTTGAAAACTTTCATGGGCTCCTGTCCATGAGCTCCTGCATGCTCTGTCCATGCTTCTGTATTTCTTATTCGCTTTCCTAGCTGGCATCTTTAACTGGATGGTTCTTCCACTTGACCAGATACTCAAAATATTGCTTTCGCCTGGTCCTCTTGCTCATTCTCTTGTCCAGTATGCATTCCATCTGCGGCTTCTCTTCAACTGGCATTTGTTTCATCCACTGGATCAATGGTTTTTCAGCTCCAGTCTCTGCTTCTCCAGGTCTTTATGGGTACAAATCTGAGATGTTGAATATCATAGATATTCCGATCCCATCGGGTAATTCAATCTCATAAGCATTCATCCCAAACTTCTTCAAGACCCTACATGGACCGATTCTCTTCATTTTCAGCTTGTTGTATGTTCCCCTCAGGAACCTTTCCTTTCTCAAATGTGCCAGAACTAGATCATCAACCTCAAACTGAAGATGTCTTCTATGCTGATCTGTTCTACGTTTATATTCCTGTCTTGACTTCAGCAGTCGCTCCTTCACCTGGCTATGAAGTTCTTTCATTTCCTCTACGAAAACTTCGGCGCTAGCACTGCTAGTAGCCATCTGTTCTGAATCTCTCAGTTCAGAAACTCCTCTCGGCTGCATGCCATAAACAACCTGAAATGGACTTTTGCTTGTGCTCTTGTTCACTGAGTCGTTATACGCAAACTCTGTCTGTGGCAATATAATGTCCCAACTACTTTGGTTGTCTGTCACCAAGCTTCTCAGCAAGTCTCCCAGACTTCTGTTGACTACTTTTGTCTGTCCATCCATCTGAGGATGATACGCCGAACTAAATTCCAAGTTAGTTCCCATCTTCTTCCATAAGGTCCTCCAAAAATGCCCTATGAATTTCGTATCTCGATCCGAAACTATACTCTTTGACAACCCATGAAGTTGAATGACCTCTTTGAAAAATAGATTTGTGATGTGAGTTGCATCACTGGTCTTCTGGCATGGAATGAAGTGTTCCATCTTGGAAAACCTATCCACCACCACAAAGATTGAATCCACACCTCTTTGTGTTCTTGGCAACCCCAATACAAAATCCATGCTTATCGCATCCCACGGCCTTTCTGGTATGGGCAATGGCTGATAGAATCCCGCATTATTCTTTCTTCCCTTCGAATGCTGGCTAATTCTGCATCTGTCTACAAATATTTTGACATCCGCTCGCATTCCCGGCCAAAAATATGACTCATTCAATTTTACAAACGTCTTGTCATGGCCAAAATGTCCTGCCAATCCTCCATTGTGGTTCTCCTTCAGTAAGTTCTCCCTCATGGAGCATTTCGGAATACACAGTTGATTGCCTCTGAACAACAATCCTTCCTGGATCATGTAGTCTATCCAAGGACTTCTGTCTCTGAGAATTGGATTCTCAGCTGCTTCATACGGTTCTCCAAAATCTGGATCATCTGCGTACATGTCCCTGAGATATGCAAAACCTAATGTTTTGACTCTGAACTCCTGCAATAGTAAACACTTCCTGCTCAAAGAATCAACAACTTTGTTAGCATTACTAGAAATATGCTTAATCACAAAAGTGAAATTCTGCATATACTCAATCCATTTGACATGTTTCTAATTCAACTTCTCCTGTTGAGTCACAAACTGCAGTGCATGATTGTCACTGTACAAAACAAATTCTTTCGGGATAAAGTAATGCCTCCATCTCTTCAATGCCTATATGATAGCATAGAATTCTTTATCATACGTGGAGTATTTCAATTTTGCCTCATTCAGCTTCTCGCTGAAGTACGTGATTGGCCTGTCTTCTTGACTTAAGACTGCCCCCATTGCAAATCCACTTGCATCACATTTCACTTGAAACGCCTTTTGGAAATTTGGCAACACCAACACTGGTTGCTTCGTGATCTTCTGTTTCAACAAATCGAAACTCTTTTCAGCTTATTCCATCCAGTGAAAAGACTTATGCTTCTTCTTCACTGTATCCATCATTGCTGCGCTAATTCCATTGAAATTTCTGATGAACTTCCAGTAGAAACTAGCCAGTCCATGAAAACTTCTCACCTCGAATACATTCCTCGATGATGGCCAATTCTTGATCACTTCCACCTTATCCGGATCCATCCTCAACTCATTCGCCGAAATAACAAATCCCAAATAAATGAGTTATGTCTTCATGAATGAGGACTTCTTCATATTAATCAACAACTTCTCCTGCTAGAGTTTCTGCATCACTGTAGCCAATTGCTTCAAGTGCTCTACCACTGATTTACTATAAACCAGTATGTCATCCAAATACACAATGACAAATTTCCTGATGAACTCCCTCGGGACTTTGTTCATCAACCTCATAAAGGTACTCGATGCATTTGTCAAGCCAAATGGCATGACAAGCCATTAATACAAACCCTCGTTTGTTTTGAATGTTGTCTTCCACTCATCGCCTTCCCTCATGCGAATCTGGTGATATCCGCTTTTCAAGTCAATCTTTGAAAAGTACCTTGTTCCTCTCAAGTAATCCATTAAATCATCCATCTGTGGTAATGGAAACCTGTACCTGATGGTTATCTTTTTGATTTACCTTGATTCGATACACATTCTCCAACCTCCATCCTTTTTTGGACTGAGTACCGTTGGAACATCACATGGACTCAAGCTTTCCCTGACCAATCCTTTTTCCAATAACTCCTGGACCTGCTTCTTAACCTACCCATTCTCCTGCGGTGTCAATCTGTACGTGGATTTATTCGAAAAACTGGCTCCTGGTATGAGGTCAATGTGATGACTCACACTCCTCATCGGTGGAAACGAATGAGGTAATTCTTCCACTATGATGTCAACGAACTCTTCCAGTAGTTCCTGAACTTCATCTGGTAATTCATCCACTCTTGTGCTAGTCAGAACAATCCTCGGTTTCCTGACCACAAAGAATTGTGGATCTTCTTTCTTCTTCACCTCCGTAAGAAGCTCCTTCACACTCATGAGAAGTATTGTGTTTCTTACTTCCGGCTTCACCTCCTTATCCTTTATCAGAAGCAACATGTGTGTCCTCTCGTTCTTCTCTAGGGTGTATGTGTTCATTCTCCCATCATGAATCACATTTCTATCATATTGCCATGGTATACCTAGCAATAGATGACAAACATCCATGGGAATAACATCACATAAGATCTTATCATTATATCCACCTATCTTGAATTCAACCAAGCATTGTTTAGTGATAGTTACCTAGTGTCCTTTCTGTAGCCACGAAACTTTGTATGGGATTGGATGATCAGTCGTCTCTAGCTCCAGCTTCTCTACCATCTCTATGGATACGATATTATCCATGCTACCACTGTCAACGATGACCTTGCATACCCTGTCCTTGGTCTTGCAAGAAGTCCTAAAGAGTCTGGTCCTTTGGACTCAGCTTTCCTCCTTCTTCTCTGGTGTCAAAAGGACTTTTCGCATCATAAGCGATCTTCCACCTTCAACKTCTTCGACCTCAACATCTTGCCTCTGTGCCTCAACGATGTGAGTCTCTCCACTGTCCTTCTTTTTCTCTAGACACTCGAATGACCTGTGCCCATTTTTCCTGCATGTGAAGCATGTGATTACTCCACCTCTTCCTCTTCTTCTACCTCTGGTACAAGGAAACATATTGTTATCGGCATAATATCCACTCTTCTCTGTATGTTTCCCTCTCTGTTCAACATGCTGGCCTCGCTGTGAACTTCCACCCCTCTCTGTACGCGTCTGAGGTTTCTTCCATTCCTCCTTGGACTTCTGGTATGTGTCCTAGGAAACTGTTTTTCCTCTGGGCTGGCTTCTACCTTGGCCCCTCTGACTTTATTTTCGGCTCAGCTTCTCCTCAGCTTTCAGAGCCATATGATAAGCATCTTCCACCGTTATGATGGTTACCATGCTCATCTCATCCTGGATATCGTATCTCAGGCCATTCATATACCTGGAAACCTTCTCATCATCGCTCTCCTGATGACCTACCCTGATGTTCAGTCGATAGAATTCCTCAGTGTATTCCTTCACTGTCATCAGCTTCTGTCTCAGGTTCTGCATCCTCCTAAACAGAGTAGTTTGATAATCCCTGGGGATGAATTTCGCCTTCATCTTTGCGATCATCCTGTCCCAACTCTTAATTTTCTACTTGCCCTTGCAGCGTCTATCTTCTTGTAGCTCGTCCCACCATAATGTTGCATGTCCTTTCAAGTGTGTAACAACATGTTTGAATTTCTTGTCTTCTTCGACGTCTTCGTAATCGAAGTAGGTGTCTAGAGCTCTAATCCAAGTTTCCTTTGTAAACTGGAATGTCCATTTTTTCTCTTGCACCCATCCTGGCAATAGCTTTGATCAAATGTTCATTGGCTGCATCCTTGGCTGCAACTTCCTCTTCACGTTCAACCTCAATCTCGCTCTCGGAATCACTGAGATCCCCTACACTAGTTGTGCATCTTTGTGTTGTCTCCATGTCTTCAAGTCTCGCTCGGAGATCATGCATCTGTCTCTCCATTTATGGATTTGTCGTCTTCCTGCCTCTTCTCCACACCTCCCTATCCTCTGGATCAAGTGACTTCCTTTCTGTCCTTGGCGGCATGGTGATTTCTCTTCTCTGCTACAGAAAGCAAAGAATCTTTCCGAGCTCTGATACCACTATGACGCACGCGCACCCATAGGCACGTTCACTCACAGGATCGCCTCCTTTCTCAGCCCGAAAAACTCAAAGGTTCCCTACTTCCCTATCTGGAATTGTCCACACCCACAAAATTCTCCAAAAGATCTCCCTTTGTTCTATCGAGAAATCGAACTTCACAATTTCGCGAGTACTGTGGTCGTGCACTTTGTGTCTCTCAATTCCCTGAAACCCGATGTGGGTCAATGCCAACCCTTTGCCACTCCTTTCGGGGTTTTCCCTGTCAGGATTTCGCTACTTGTGATATTGAATGCCTTTCCTCTCCGACTCCCAAACCCCGATACGCCGAACCTCCGATGCGCTCACGGGTTGACTTTTCAATGCCCGTCACCTCCGTAGGGATTTCGGAGTTCGCAAGTTCTCAAATCCAAATGCAATGAGTTTCAAGACTTAACTTTCCCCGAACTCTGATATGGTGTGCCACCTATCCTCCACCAACTCCTGTGGCCCACACACACTATCCTTCGACTGTCGGTATATCGCGTATCGTGATATCGCGATTCCTATTGCAATAATTTGGAGCTTTGACTCACAAAACACCGATACATGATTTACGTGTAAATCCAACGGTCCTGGATGACTTGGATCAACGCTCTATCTTTCTTGAGCTTAAACCTTTGGAAATACACCACTGTATCTCCCCTACACATCCACAAGATCCAACGACTCATGGTGATTCGTGAATTCTCCTCGAAGAATTCTGACCGTCCGTTCTTTGCTTGACGATTCCCGCGAAATGAGCTAAGTACTCCTTCGTGGAACTTGTCCTCCTATGTGCAACTTATGATTCTTCTTGCCAACCTTCAAGGCATAATTCCTCTATGCTTCCCTTCGACAAACTCGAAGGCCTATCCTTCCTGAGCTTTTCTCACAGCTTTAAGTATTTAGAAAGAAAAACCCCTTTGCCTGCACTCATTGCGGAAAACCTTCAACCATGTCTAAGTGTTGAACCTCCTTGACTCCGCGCACGTCTGCAATAGCAGTCCTTCGAACTTTCCTCAAGAATTCGCAACCCTAAGACTTTTTACCTGGCCTGCGCACTCCTTGCACGACTCTTGTGCTCAACTGCACCCTTGGGATAAATGAGAACAAAAGCTAAACTACCTAAGCCTTCTGTCAACGCACTTCTTGCGGACACTTCGACTGCACTCCTTGTAGGAATATCTGGCTTAGATAGAGAAAAAATTGAAACTCAATCTATTACCCTTCCATATTTCACCTTCAACATGAAATCACATACCTAGCAATAAAACAAATGCATAACAGGAAAACAATTACTCATGAGCACATCATTTAACCCACATACATAGAGAACAGACAGAAAACCATGAATATGAATCAATTTCTTCTATTAATTCAAGATCTGTACATGGGTGTTCTTCTACAGCTCTCTGCTATTCTCATGTGCTCTTCCTGTTTCAATAATCATGCTCAGGATAATGTTACAATGATACAATGAGGGTGTCTATATCCGTTTTCCCTCCAACTCCTAAACTGTCTAGTCTAGAATTAAAATCCTATCTACCTGCATTAACTATTTTAAATGTCGTCTATCTACTAAGGACAAGAGCGAATCACTCAAGGTCCAATACAATATACAAAGTGTGCCTCATTAAATCTCCTTATTATTGTTCGCGCAACAGTTTCAAGGTGAAATTCAAAAAGAAATTGTGTTGGCTTGTCCAGTTGTCCTTCGCTTCCACGCTGGCTTGCTTGATGTGAGAGATGCTCCTACATTATATACCCATAGAGAATATAGTGAGTAAACAACTTTTTAAAAGTGTGAATTAAGAAACAATGATCGAGGCCTAGTATTGACGAAAAAATCCTCACGAAGGGAAAAATTGATTATGACAGGATTACACAGAGATCATTGGGTAAAACACTCTACAGGAAGCCTCATGCTGAGTGTTAGGGTCACTATGACAGGGTTCAACCATGGGGTTTCGGCGATGGGAATGCCGTGCATAACTCCAAATAAATACAGAGCTACATATTAAAGAGGAAACTGAAGATAACTTCTGTGACAAAAACCTAACAAAACCTTATGGGATCTGTGTAAAATGGCTTACCAGTTTAAAGAAAAATCTTGAGTAATGAAATGTTGTAAACCACCACAAAATTGGAAAATACGTATTATATCCAGATCTTTGGTGGGAGTATTCAGAGAGATGATTTGAACGAAAGGAAGGTTACCCAACCAACAAACCGTAAATAAGTTATTATAGAGACAAACTTAATACAACTGACCTTCCACACTTCCTTTCTATAGTTAAATTAAAGCGTTAGAGGTTGTGAGCTTACCCAGTAATGGAGGAAGTCAGGTAGACATGTAACATTGTTCTTCCCTTACACAGACTAGGAATACCCTCGTCATCAGTAGTTATATGCAGAGTGGCATTGTAGAGGCCAACTCAGGCAATCTTTTACGAAAATGCACAAGTGAGCCAAAGTAGAAATTGAGCATTAGTTACCCAGGTTCCCTCGTATCGTAGAGAAATGGCGACTGAATTATTTGGGTCCTCGGGCCATGTGACTGTGGACACCTGGCATATTCATTTTGGTCACAATGACTTAGGACTAGTACGGTGCAGAAAACCTCATAACTCCCAACTAGAGAATTCAATGTAGTTTCGGACCAGAATTAACTGTGCATTGAATCGAGCCACTAACCATGTTAGGGTTAATCCTTTTCATGAAATTGAATAGCCTCCATGATGGATAGTGAGCTGCAGAGTGGTGAATTGTCATGACAGGTATGTTCCTAACCTCGTGTTAACATGTGTATCTCGGTGACCCTGTCATTGTTCAACTGGTGTATGTAAAACTCACTAACTACTATATTGAAAACCACTACCATGACAGTTAGGGTGCCTGTTTAATTACATTATGGTCGTTGCAAGGAGGCTGCATGGGACCAAGGGTATACCCCTTCAAGTAAAGACACATGAAAACACACTATTTAAACTAAAAAATATGCGTTGCCTTGGACAACTATAGATATAATAACCTTATGATAACGAGGTTGCTTCTAATAGTAATGTTTTAATAATTCTTGTTATTTAGAATTATAAGGGGTTATAATAAAGAGAAGAAGATGGATTGTATGAGATTATCATAATGAAGTCTAAAGTACCCTCTACAATTAGATATGAAGAAGAGAGTACAAAGACTTGTTTGAAAGTGGGACCGTAGTGAAATGCTTTGGGTGGGTCCCTTAATAAAGGTAAGAACTTTGTAGGGTAGAGTTACTTTAGACCTTATGGACTTAAACAGTCCACAATGTTATGAAGAGGCCACACTTTAACATGTTATGATAAACGCTAACATGTGCTTTGAGTAATAATAATAAGCACGAGTTCATGGAAAAGGTAATCACCCCTTTTTATTCGCTGATAAGTGCATGTCTTATTCCAACAATAATGTTTTAAGTGTAAACAGATCAGGTATAATAGAGTAAAGGATTTTTAATGCACCTAGCAAAATAAAAAATTGGTTGGTAATTTTGGGGAACATTACAAAATTCAATATCTAGGATAGATCATGGATGAACATGGGGTGCATGTGAACCCTGTCGAGATATAACTCATGTGATTTCCCGATGCCAATGACTCTAAAAAAGATTTACATTTTCTTGGGCCTTGCCAATTCTACCATATGATTGTATTGGGGTTATCTCATATCACTTGGACCTTAAGACAAGTAATCAAGGGTGGAGTCAAAGGAAAATTTTCTTGGTCTGAGTTACAATAGAAATCATCTGAGGATGTGTAACACCACCTCTTCTCAACACCATTCATCACTCTAATGAACCTACAACAACCATTCAAGATTGACATAGATTCCTTTGACTATGTTGTTAGTGCATTCCTCACTCAGCATGAACATTTAGTGACTTATCATAGCAAGACACCTATAATATTGTTTTCAAGTATCCCACCTATGAAAAAAATATGTACTCCACTATGAAGGTATGGTGAGAGTGGAAGCATTATATTCCAGGAAAGGAAAAAATAATCCACACTAATCACAAGTCTCTGCAAATTCATGCAGACATGAAGAAACTTACAAAGAAACCACCATTAGAATTTTTCCACGTACTTGGAACAATTCCACTTGAAAAGTAAGTACAATAAGGGTAGAAAATACCATGATGTAGACTCCCTTAGCTAACCCCTAGTTGTAGTTCTAACAACAATTACTATCTCTTTTTGGCACAAGACCTCTAGATGGACACAACTCTATGCCAGGGACCCTTGCTTCATTGCTACATATTAGACACTATGAAAAGGTAAACAATTTGTATACTTTCATCTCCAGGATGCACTTTGTTTCTATTTGGTCCATCTTTGTGTTCCTTGAAGAGAGCATGAAAAGATCATTTGGGAGAGTTTGGTAGGGAACTTCAATTTGGGAAGAAAATAGGAGTACTTCAAAACTATTTATACTGGACAAAACTCAAATAGTACATCAATAGGTATATCAGACCATGCATTTCCTATGCCATTTCTAAACTGACCATTAGAAAGTAGGTGTTGTACACTTCTTATTATATGCCACACAAGATCCGAGAGTCAGTCTCCATGGATTATATGTCAGGTTTTACCTCCATCAAGCATGACAATTATTGTTTCTTTGTGGTTGATGATCAGTTCTCTAAGATGGACATTTTAGCAATGTGTAAGAAGAGTATCATATTTGAAGCCACAACTAAGCTCTTATTTGAGCATGTTTTGGTTCATTTTGGGATACCATGGACCTTTGTTTTAGATAGGGATAGTAGGTTCCTCAATACCTTCTGGTCAATCCTATGGTCTCTAATGGACACCAAGATGACCAAATCAACTACCTTCAATCCCTAGATAGATGGAAAGTAGAATTGGTCAATACAATTATTGTGCATATATTGTGCATTTACAACTCCAAGCATCCATGTACATGGGATAATATCCTTACATATGTTATTTGGAAACTTATGAAGCAACCACCATTAGAATTTTTCCACATACTTGGAACAATTCCACTTTAAAATTAAGTACAATAAGGGTATAACAAATCATGATGTAGACTCCCTTAGTCGACCCCTAGTTGTAGTGCTAACAATAATTATTAACTCTTGTTGGCACAAGAGATCTATATGGACACAACTCTATGTCAGGGAACCTTTCTTCATTGGTACATATTAGACACTAGGAAAAGGTAAACAAGTTCTATACTTTCATCTCCAGGATGCAGTTTTTTGCTATTTGGTCCATATTTGTGTTCCTTGAAGAGAGCATGAAAATATAGTTTGGGATGGTTTGGTAGGGAGCTTCGATTTGGGAAGACAATAGGAGTACCTCAAAACTATTTATAATGGCCAAAACACAAATATGACCTCAATAGGTATATTAGACCATGCACTGCCTATGTCATTTCTAAACCAACCATTAGGAAGTAGTTGTTGTAAACTCCTCATTATACCCCACACAAGATCTGAGAGTCAGTATCCATGGATTATATGTCGAGTTTTACCTCCATCAAGCATGATAATTATTATGTCTTTGTGGTTGATGATCAGTTCTCTAAGATGGCCATTTTAGCAATGTGTAAGAAGAGTATCATATTTGAACCCACAACTAAGCTCTTATATTTGAACCTATCAACTAGCCACCTTGGGGCTAACAATCCTTTGGGCATTTCATCTCCTTGCATTAGCGTTTTTTATCTTTAGAAATTTTTCCTCTTAGGGTTTAGAAATTTATGTTAAAAGACCATTTCATCCTTTTTTAATGTTTTCTTATGAATGAGTGTAGCCAACACCTTTCTCTTCATAGATGAACTACCATCATTCTAGCTAGTTTTTATTGATTTTCATTTCACAATATTTTCTTATCTTATTTATTAATACAATTTGGTTCTCACAATATTAGTGTGTTCTCTGCAATGTTTTGTTTCCATTCATATTCATTCCTTTCATTTAGTTCTCTATATATGTAATGTACCCTCCATTACGACATTAATGTAAGTGAGTACAATAGTGGTAATTTTTTTTTTTAAATATCTGGTAGAACAAGTGATATGCGGCAATAACATACATCAATTTTTTTTTATATTCTATTATCATCTACATAATTACACAACAAGAATAAAATGTAACATCATTATATTAATAGATCCATTATATCACATAATTATAACAAGACGTATATCTTCCCCATCCTACGCTGCAAGGTCAGGACCAAGACACATAATCAATGCTCAAGTTCGGGATTCTTTCGATTGATTTTGGCCATTTAAGGTCTCAAGAATAACAGTCATTATGAGGAACATGAAGATATATAATGCCCATATCCACTCCTAATATAAATTCAAGACTAAATTACTTCATCGTATTACATACATGCACAAGTAATTAATCCTTTACCATCTAACTGCATATTACAAGGAAATATTATTTTGTAACCATTTAATCACACATTTTTCAATTAAAGAGTTAATTAAGAATTGAAATTTACCACCAATGTATTTAAGATTTGTATAATTTAACTAATGATGCTAACAATAACTTCCATTCAAACATTCATTGATCTAAATATCCATAACTACCTTCTAAATTCATATAGTTTAAATAGTTATTAAGAGAATATATTCCAAGAAATACTTATAATAAATTTTAATATTAGGAGAATATATTCCAATAAATACTCATAATAAATTTTAATAAACATCTATAGGATATTTATAAAATATTTGTAACATAAGATACCCATCAATTACTAACAATTATCCCTTAAAAGAAGTTACATTTTAACTACTTTCTAACTTACTTAAATTTATTAAATTTAAAACACAAAGCATAAACCATGCACTAATTAACCTATCATTATTAAATTTTTACTTTTCCATTAAATATAAGTCTTGACAAAAATTGTAAGTGAATACTAAAGATAACTTAAATTGGTATGATCATGAGTCACCACTTAGTCCAAATGACTTAATACCGAAATTTACCATGCAATGGGTAGAACCAACTAAAAGGGAATTAACATATATTCAAGGCCAAGTACACAACCATGAGTATTTTGATTACTCTTTAAATTACGATGATGTAGAGAACTAACTTATATTATACGATAATTATTACTCCAATATTGGTATTATTATGATAACTCAACACCCTTTTTTATAAGAACTAAAATTGAACTTCACAAAGTTTATTCTAACTTCAATTTATGATATCCATACATAACAAATTTTATCTTATAATTCTCTCTCAATTTGTTAATTCAATAACTATTTTTATAAGGATATATATTTTATATGTGAAATATCAAGTGAATGGTGTGATTGGTCCTTGATTAATTTCCGTATATTCCTTTAGTAACCAGCAGTAATCTAAGGTAGTTACAATCATTATTATTCTCGACCTAAAATTTCTTAGCTTAGACGCATCCATTTAAGATTTTATTGGACACACAAATCGATTATTATTGTTCTACTATATACTGATGATTGAGAGGGGAGTTGATCCACTAATAAAAGAGCAAGGATTAGGCCAAATTTATTTGTAGGACTTAGGCGTTCCGGTCTATTTTACAGATGATGTCTCTATACTTATTGTTATTATGTGAAATTTTCTTTTATAAAAGCTATTCATGTTGAGAAATATAACAACATACAAAGGTGTAAGGATGGCTTCATGTTTTACTTAGTAAGCGATAACTTCCAGAGAAGAGAACCCTCAAGTGAATAGCTTGAGGCTAAGTTGGCCTCGAGCGCTCAATCAACTGTGTCAAGATTATACATCCCCGAATTTTAACGAATACAAATGAATTACACACTAATTTAAGGTAACTAACCGTCTGGAAGATTAATTAAGAAAAAAAAAAAAATTATCTCGATCTCAGCCCATCCACTCTAAAATTTGGTGGAAAAGGGTGGTGCTCATTCATCAATGATTCTCTTTCCAAACTAACTTCTTGTTTTTCTTTTGAAATTTTGTGATCAGATTTTCTATCTTCAAAAAACCTTCGATGAATTGTCTGTAATATCTTGCTAAACCCATAAAGTTACATACTTCTTGTACATTTTTTGGTACTGTCCATTCTATAATATCCTCAATTTTCATTGGATCCACAACGATACCTTCACCAGATATGATATGTCTAAGTCGTGAATCTTCGATTAGTAAAAAGAACATTTTGATAGCTTCTCATACAATTTGTTTTCTCTTAGACACTGTAGAACCAATCTCATGTATTCGTCATGCTCTTATTTCATCTAAGAATAAATCAGTATGTCATCAATAAATAATTGAAAAAACTTGTCCAAGTATTCACAGAAGATGCCATTCATCAAACTCATGAATACCCACAGGGCATTTGTCAAACCAAACAGTAAAAATGTAAAATCATAGTGTCTAAATATCTTCTTAAATGTCGTCTTAGGGATATCTTCTTCCTTAATCCATAATTGATGATATCCCGATCTCAAATCAATCATAGAAAACACCATTTATCCCTTCATCTGGTCAAATAAATCAGATATTCTTGGCAATGGATATTGGTTCTTGATCATCGCTTTGTTCAATTGATGATAGTCAATACAAAGTCTCCACGATCAATCCTTCTTTCTCATGAAAATAACTGGTGCATCCCAAGGTGACACACTTGGATGTATAAGTCCCAAGTGCAACAATTTCTTCAATTGCATTTTCAAATCTTGCAATTCTGGTGTCGAAATCTTGTAGGGAGTTCTTTCAATAGGCTTTGTTCCAGGTTTCTAGTCTATTGTAAACTCCAACTCTCTTTCAGGCGGTAAACTCGATAACTCTTCTGGAAATACATCTGCAAACTCTTGTACTACAGGAAGGTTTTATAACCCTTTTGCCTCACCCTTTTCATTTAGTGCTAAGATTGCATATAGCTTGCATCCTTTTCACATAATATTCTACAATTGTAGAGAATTAATAAACCTCAAGGACACTCCCTGGTTTCTTCCTATAATTACTTTAATCTATCCCAAATCATCCATCAAACTTAACCGTTCCATCTTACAGTTAAGTATAACATCATGTGATTCCAACCAATCCATGCATATCACTATTTCAGAAGATCCTAAGATCATGATGTATAGGTTAGAATTTGTTACAAAATCACCCAAGTTAATGCTACAGTCTGTAAACTTTCCTGCAATTTTCTTTTTAGCACCTGATGTCATTTCTATGTATTTGAACTCATCCTGTTTGATTGTCTTTACCTTAATTATCTTTAGCATTGAAATGGAGATAAATCTATTTGTAGCACCTGTATCTATCAAAATACTAATATTTTGATAGACAATCATACTTGACGTATCGAGCACAGTGGACTAGTGCTCAGCCTGGCAGTTGTTCACCACTACATGTATCATGTGGGCCTTGCCCAAATTTCCAACTATAGTGGGTACTAATGATCCAACCACTCTTATATTCTCAATCGGATAATGTCACTGGTAATGTGGCTCCCCACATGTCCATTATCTAGTGTTTGGTCCAGTGCTCCTGGTCTCCGAAGTAGAAGCTAATGGCTTATGATCCTATTCTGTGCAGCTGAAGAAGCCTGAAATGTTGTTGTTGTGGTCGTCTGTAAGGATTCCTTTTCTAAGGAGTATATTGTCGTCGTCTCGTGAACATAGGTCCTCTGGGTGTATCTCGATTCCTTGAGGTTTTTCTGGTTGGGGTTTGATGCTGATGCACTCCTGATCTCATCTGTCCAGTCGGTCTAGAAGGATTCCTACCCTGACCCCCATTTTTCACCTCTTCCTTAGCTATGAGGGCCTTTTGAACTACGTCGTGCAACATTTTAGGTGTTAGGATCCTCACCTTCACACGAATATTGAAGTTAAGGCTGAACACAAACTTGTTGACCTTTAACTTCTTTGTGCTCATATGTAGATCATACCTAAGTATCTCCATTAACCCGACCTCATACCATGGCACCATACAAACACCATGTTTACAAGTAATGAACTCATTAAGATGACGCTCAATGAATTCCTTTGACAAATACCTCTTCCGGAACCATACCTCGAACAACTCCCATGACACGTCTTTAACAACCATGTTTAGTTGAGGTAGGAGTGTTTTCCAACAAAGTAGAGTACTCCCTTTCATTTTGAATACCACCATGTGGACCTTCATGTTGGAGGTGTAATCACGAAGTGCGAAGCACATCACCATGTTCTCTAACCATGCCTGGATGGCTAATCCGTTGAGGGCACCCCAAAACTCATGAAACTTCACCTTCTTGAGTTCTCTGTGTATGTTACTACTACCACCTGGTGCGCATTGTGAACCCTCATTAGGAAAAAATTATCTTCCTTCATCTCTATCAAGGATTTTTATCAATTCCTTTAACATCCTTTGAAATGATGTCATCATACCTAACAAATATCCCACAACAAACTGCTCCTTTTTAGTAGTCTTCTCATCTCTTTGGGGTTGTTGTTCATGAGTTTATACTTTAAGGCTCTAAAGTATACTTTCAAGGCATCTGAAAAAGAACAGAGAGTTAAGTTATAAAGTGTCAGTTTGTAAAAGATAAGCTATGGATGATTTCTTAACTGTCTCTGTCTAGCTTCCCAGTGTTCCTGGATACTAATATCCCTTTCAATTGTTGCCCATGAATGTTGTAACTCAACCTGGGTTCTTGTTGTCTCTAAGATGGCGTTAAATAAATTTAAAGCAATGCTAGTTTGATCTGAAAGGCCAGGATCTATATTGGGAAGAAGAAAAATTTATTATCTCGACCTCAGCCCATCCTCTCAAAAATTTTGTGGAAAAGGGTGGTGCTCATTCATCAGTGATTCTCTGTCCAAACTAACTTCTTGTTTTTCTTTTGAAATTTTCTGATCATATTTTCTATCTTCGAAAAACCTTCGACGAATCGTCTATAATATCCTGCTAAACCCATAAAGTTACATACTTCTTGTACGTTTTTCGGTGCTGGCCATTCTATAATATCCTCAACTTTCATTGGATCCGCAACGATACCTTCACTAGATATTATATGTCCCAAGTAGTGAATCTTTGATTAGTAAAAAGAACATTTTGATAGCTTCTCGTACAATTTTTTTTCTCTTAGACACTGTAGAACCAATCTCACGTATTCGTCATGCTATTATTTCATCTGAGAATAAATCAGTGTGTCATCAATAAATACTTGAACAAACTTGTCCAAGTATTCACAGAAGATGTCATTCATCAAACTCATGAATACCCACAGGGCGTTTGTCAAACCAAATGATAAAACTATAAAATCATAGTGTCTGAATCTCTTCTTAAATGTCATCTTAGGGATATCTTCTTCCTTAATCCATAATTGATGATATCCTGATCTCAAATCAATCATAGAAAACACCATTTCTCCCTTCATCTAGTCAAATAAATCAGATATTCTTGGCAATGGATACTGGTTCTTGATCATTGCTTTGTTCAATTGATGATAGTCAATACAAAGTCTCCACGATCAATCCTTCTTTCTCATGAAAATAACTGGCGCATCCCAAGGTGACACACTTGGATGTATAAGTCCCAAGTGAAACAATTCCTTCAAAGGCATTTTCAAATCTTGCAATTCCGGTGTTGAAATCTTGTAGGGAGTTCTTGCAATAGGCTCAGTTCTAGGCTTTGGGTCTATTGTAAACTCCAACTCTCTTTCAGGTGGTAAACCTGATAACTCTTCAAGAAATACATCTGCAAACTCTTGTACTGCAAATAGGTTTTCTAACCCTTATGCCTTAGCCTTTTCATTTAGTGTTAAGATTGCATATAACTTGCAACCTTTTCACATAATCTTCTGCAATTGTAGATAATTAATAAACCTCAAGGACACTCCCTAGTTTCTTCCTATAATTACTTTACTCTGTCCCAAATCATCCATCAAACTTAATCGTTTCGTCTTACAGTTAAGTATAACATCATGTGATTTCAACCAATCCATACATATCACTATTTCATAAGATCCTAACATCATGATGTATAGGCTAGAATTTGTTACAAAATCACCCAAGTTAATGCTACAGTCCGTAAGCTTTCCTCCAACTTTCCTTTTAGCACCTGATGTCATTTCTATGTATTTGAACTCATCCTGCTTGATTGTCTTTACCTTAATTCTCTTTAGCATTGCACTAGAGATAAATCTATCTGTAGCACCTGGATCTATCAAAATACTAAAATTTTGATCGACAATCGTACTTGACGTATCGAGCATAGTGGACTAGTTCTCAGCCTGGTGGTTGTTCACCACTGCATGAATCACATGGGCCTTGCCCAAATTTCCAACTATAGTGGGTACTAATGATCCAACCACTCTGGTATTCTCAATCGGATAATCTTATTCGTAATGTGGCTCCCCAGATATCCATTATCTAGTGTTTGGTCCAGTTCTCCTAGTCTCCGAAGTAGAAGCTAATGGCCTATGATCTTGTTTGTTCAGCTGAACAAGCCTAAAATGTTGTTGTTGTTTCAGACGATGTTGTTGCTATTGTTGTGGTCATATGTAAGGATTCCTTTGCTAAGGAGTCTATTTTTGCGGTGTCGTGAAAATACGTCCTTTGGGCGTATCTCTATGCCTTGAGTTTTTTTGTTGTTGGTGTCTAATGCTAATGTGCTCTTGATCTGATCTGTACAGTCGGTCTAGAAGGATTCCTACCCTGACCCCCATTTTTTACCTCTTCCTCACCTTCACATGAATATTGAAGTTAAGACTAACCATGAACTTGTTGACCTTTAACTTCTTCGTGTTCATATGTAGATCATACCTAAGTATCTCCATGAACCCGACCTCATACTCTGGTACCATACAAACACCATGCTTAAAGGAAATGAACTCATTAAGCTGACGCTCAATGAATTCCTTAGAAAAATACCTCTCCTGGAACCATACCTTGAACAAATCCCATGACACATCTTCAATAGCCATGTTTAGTTGAGGTAGGAGTGTCTTCCAACAAAGTAATACACTCCCTTTCATTTGGAAGACCACCATGTGGACCTTCATGTTGGAGGTGTAATGTAGCACACCTTTCTGCTACTCTGCTTAATCACTCTGATACCAAACTGTAGCACCCCTTTCACTCGGCTACCAAGGTTACTATAACACCACTCTGGTAGATAACCCAGAATAACTATAGGGCACCTTGGCTACCGTGTAGGTGTTACTATGCGGAATAACACATTCTCATTCATAATTAATCGCATGCATTTAAGCAAAGAAATACATTTAAGCTCAGAGTAAGCATAAGAATCATTTTTAACATAAATAATCCATGGCAAATACATTAATCCAAATGCACAACAGAATGCATGATAATTATAATACACAAAGATACAAAACATAATTAAATCATCATCTGGTACTTATCTGTAAAACAATGGTAGAATCCACCAACCAAGTGCAGGCCTTCCATGAACCTCCCAGCCTTAGACTGCACTGCTCATCATCTCAGCAATGGGTCACCCCCAAGCTGGGACTAAGCTCCACCCCAAGGCAAGGAAATCTAGGCTCAGGCTGAGGTTACAGGGAAAACAGTCGCACACAACCACAAGGACGGAATTCTCTCCCAGGAATCTCCCACGCTCACTGCCCACAAACCCTCATTCCCCACATGCCTGTTGCACCCCAGGAGAATGCACCTTCTATGTCACCTAGACAGTCCTTCGCCTACCAATCTCCCTTATCTTGGGTTACAGGAACAGACCGAACCGGAAGTCTCCGGGCTCTATGGCAGCTACAGGGTTCCTTCCAGGAGTTATCTCCTTCCCCTGTGCAGTCTCTCACTTGGAGGGAGTCTCTCACAGGCCAACAAGCCTCACGCAGTCCAGTACTACGTAGTCTCAACAATACCACAGGAAAATAGACAGAGGCTTTCCAAAAACTGGTTCGACAATCACAGAATGGCTTCACAGTCACGACTTCAGAACAGGGAATGCTCGCATAGGATCGCTCAGCTTTCCCAAACAAGCAAAGACTCTTCCCTGAAATCAACACAGGCTTATCGTAGGCTGGGGTTACACGCACTATATTTCTCAGAATCAGACACAGACATTCGAGTCACAGGGCCTCTCGAAGGTTCTCTATAGGAGTCGAGTTAGTCATACTGCTTAGAGCTCCGTACGCATTCAGACAATCCGGTGGAATGGGAATGGAACCTTCTCACAGCTCACCCTAGCCATTTTATTTGCATGCACCAGGGTTGACACTTGTCACCCATGGTACTGCATGCGTTCCACCAGCACGCGTTCCTCCCACCACTTGGGAATTCAAGTGTCCTTCCAAAAGGACTTCGGATAAAAACATATGATGCACATATCTTTTGGAATAATATTAAAATATTATTCCCAGGATTAAGCCCCCCTAGGCTTAGCCCCTAGGCTCAACACTTAGCCTCTTTCCCACCTTCCAGCCCCTAATTCCTTGCCCACCTTATGGATGCTTAGTCCCCCTTCACTCATTCATCGTGGTCGGTCTACACATGGGGGTGTTTATGTTTTATTAATTGTTCTGCGTGATTACATATACAACAGCAGGCTCCTGGCCTTCAACACTTCGGATCCCTGGCCTAACAACACATAAGCCTCCATCTTATAAGAACTCGGCTCACCAGCCTATAAATCATAATTACAATTCTTTTTAGAAGATGGTTCACTATGGGGCTCGGCCTTGGGGACACTACAATTCCCCTCCCCTTATTTTTGCACTGTCCTCAGTGCAACTTTACACAACATCTGCAAGCTTTTCAAAAATCTTCAAAACGATGCAGGTACTCTGCCCGCATAACCTCTGCATGCTCCCATGTTGCATCCTCAGGACCGTACCAGGTCCACTGGACCCTTACAAGCTCCATAGCTCGATCTTGGAGTTGTTTTATTTTCTTGTCCAATATGCGCACATGATGCACTTGCATGACACCTTCTGGTTCCACCTAAATCATATTCCAATCGATTACATGATTAGCATCAGGTATATATATTTCTTAAGTAATGAAATATGAGACACCTTAGGTATAGTCATGGATGCAGTAATGCAACCATATATGCAATGTATATGTATGTATATACAAACAAATTCAATAACATTAAAACTGTATACAACATACACAACATAGAATAAATAGAGAATTGTACTTATCTTTTGATTGAGAGACCTTCCACCCTGAGATAGAGCTATGACTCCATCAGGCAATGGCTTCCCAAGATAGCCATGGTCCACAATTCTTATCCACATGGTCTAGGCCAAGGTACCAGACCTGAGCAACACTCCAACCATTCAAACCTCGGCAGTACTCCAACCAACGGTCTCTCATTCCCCACATGCTTGTCCACCCAGGAGTATACACCTTCACAAGAACAGTCCATCGGTGCTACAAATCCCTTCCTTGGGCTTGGCAATAGGCTGGACCGGAAGTCTTAGAGCACCGTGGCTCTAGGAGTTCCAACTGCCCTCAATGGTTTCCAAGCAGCATCTTCTTGA
>JASDQU011401463.1:0-16243 GCA_032191745.1 Picea mariana | reverse complement strand
TTCTCTACAATGCCACAGGTCTGATCAGAATTGGATGTTTCAAGTGGAATCTATGGTAACTTCCCTACATCTTACTGATTTTTGGCTTTTCTAGGAGACCTCCCTTGTATAGCGTGCCCCGCACAAAATAATTGATATAAAATTTTGAAACTTGTACCATAAATACTACACACTATCCATGATCCAATGAAACCAGTCCCACTCAATTTGGATACTCTAGGAATAATTTATGATTCTTTTACTTGGAACACCTTCTTGAGACTAGTCAATAGGACTAGTCAGATACCCTATCTTACATAGGGTGCATCTACAAATTTAACACGACCCAGAAGCTGAAATTTTACCACAGATACCTTACTAATTTCTATGAATATCGTCTGGAGTTAAGGGTCTGAAATGTTACAGAAACGTTTTTATAGCGAAAATTCCTCAATGACTCAGTTCAAGATGATTCCAGAACCCTATCTTGTAGAGGTTGTATCTCCAAAAGTATAAGGCCTCAGGAGCTAAAATTTGAAACCAATGTACCTTGATCCATCTAATAAATAGCCTCCAATACATTCCTTCTGAAACATTGTAGAAAACAAGTTATAGCGAAAATGCCAAGGTGTCTTAGATTTAGTAGCGAAACCCCAAGACCTTGAGCTCTGATATGATATGTTAAGAAACAAATATCAATATAGCATAGAAAAACCTCAGAAAAAAGTACTTAACGCCTTGAAAAATAGATAATTTTAGATAATAAGACTCTTCGAGGGGGAAACCTCCTTTTACCCCACTTAAATGTTCAAGTACAATATGATTCAAAATGAAAATGTCTTCTTGGTATATATAGGAGACTAGGAGGTATAATTACAACTAATGGCCTAAAGCCGACATAAATAAAATAACATTACTAATATAATATGCCCCAATTAAGGGGTAATGAGCCAATATTAAGGCTTAACACATGAACTATAGGAGCAAAGATTGAGAAGATGATTTTGTGTCTCCTCCTCTATACCGCATAGGTGACACCAAGAAGGGCCTATAAAGCTTCTTTTCCTTAAGTTGTCCCAAGTCAGAATTTTATTGTGCGTCGTTAACCAAAGGAAGGTACTAATTTTTTTCCATAGATTTTCTCCCCAAATTTTTCCCCAAACCTCTTCTTTTGGTAAGGATCTATGGCCTGCACAGAGGAAGTAAGCTTCTTGAATGTTGAAGGTGCCAGTGGTGGTGTGACCCAATTTGAGGATGCCCTCCCCTTGTTGACTAAAAATTCTCCTTGAGTTGAGGTGATCTAGCAGTGGTTGCAGATCTATCTCACAAGGGATGTTGAGATCTTCATGTGTGTTTTGTAAGTTTTAAACCTGTGAAGTAAAGGAATGCATATAGATTCTTAAGAAAAACATAATTTAATCAATGGCTCATACACAGAGTACACAAAGATTTTATACCCGAAACCCTCAACCGGGAAAACCTTTCTTATATTCATTATATCAAATTTCACCATTCACTATACAATATATACAATTTTTTTAAGTATTCTGTATATACCAAAACCCTAATCCCGAAAACCGAGATTATTTTAGTAAACCGCTAAAAATAATTAGACGCAGTTGTCATATCTGACGTGCCCAGACACACACATGCAAAGAATATAACACATACCCAACATTCCCCCACTTGTTGTTTTATTTGCATCCAGGGGTCTAGGGGATTATATAGTCAACAATCGAGGGAAGCAATGTCCATTGTTACTCTACACTAGGAGAAATTTTCTGTCCTCACAGACTTTGTCATTGAATCTGCAACATTATTCAAAGTGTTAGCCTTTTCCAGCAACACCTTCTTTTCCTCAACCATGTCTCTCACAAAGTGATATTGTACATCAATATGCTTTGTCTTCTAATGGCAAGTTGGGTTCTTTGCCAAGAAGATTGCACTATGACTTTCACAATCTAATCTCACTGCTTGTTGTACCAACCCAATACCTGAACACAATCTTTATAACCATATTGTTTCCTTGCTTGCATGAGTGGTTGCCATGTATTCATCTTATGTAGTTGAGAGTGCCACTACAACCTGTCTTTTGCTCATCCAATTGATTTGTCCTCCAAATAGGTTAAACACACCCACTTGTATATCTTCTGCGATCCAAATCTCCATCCCAATCTGCATCAACAAATCCATGCATGTCCAACACTCTGTCCAATCATGGTCTTCCTTGGTATCACAATCCATAACTGGTAGTGCCACGAAGATACCTAAGACCCTCTTTATTGTTGTCCAATGCTCCTTCCATGGTTTTGACATATACCTGCTCAAAACTCCCACTGCATGTGCAATGTCCGCTCTAGTACAGACCATTGCATACATCAAATTTCCAACTGCACTGGCATACAAAACATGGAACATGTCCTCTTCTTCTTCTTGTGTCTTGGGACACTGATTTGTAGATAACTTTACACCTATAGAAACAGGAACCTTGATCGGTTTACTTCCATGCATATTAAACCTCTGCAATATCATCTCAACATATTTTCTTTGATTCAACCAGAGTTTCTTGTTTGCATGATCTCTTTTAATCTCCATTCCCAGAATGAAGTTAGCAGCACCGAGATCCTTCATGTCAAATTTTGAGGATAGTTGTGATTTCACCTCCTTGATAACATCTATGTTATTTCCTACCAACAACATGTCATCAACATACAACACTACATAAATGAAGTGATTACCAACATGCCTGGAATATACACAGTGATCATCCCTACTTATTACAAATCCCAATCCAAGGATGTATGTGTCAAAATTTTGGTACCACATCCTAGGTGATTGCTTCAGACCATATAGTGACTTCTTTAGCTTACAGACCAACTCTTTCTTTCCCTTCACTACAAAGCCTTCTGGCTACTTCATGTAGATTTCTTCTTCCAGATCCCCATGTAGGAATGTTGTCTTCACATCCATCTATTCCACTTCAAGATCAAAAGCAGCAAAAATAGATAAAAGAAATCTAATGGAAGTTAACTTAGCAACAGGAGAAAAAATCTCACCAAAGTCAATTCCCTCTACCTGGGAATAACCTTTTTCTACTAACCGAGCTTTGTATTTATCCACTTTACCTTGTGCATTAAAATTCTTCTTAAACAACCATTTGCTACCAACATATTTTCTTCCAACTCGAAACTCAACTATATCCCATGCCTCATTCTTATCCAAGGCATCCATTTCTTCAACCATGGCCTTCTTCCAGAGTTTACTATCCTCTAAATTCATTGTTTCCCTGAGAGTTTTGGGATCATCATCAGTAATAGATAAAGCAAAATTCGAATGAAAATTAGGTGGACTATACCTTTCTGGTTGCCTTCTATCTCTCACTAATCTCTTCAATACTGGCGTATGAGGTTCTTCTTCTTCTTCTTCTTCTTATGCTTCCTCTTCTTCAGATGATTATGATTTTGCATCATCCAACTCAAGCTCTATTTTCTCAGGTTCATCTTCCATTGGTAGGAATTCCTGTTTAGACACATCTTTTACCTCTCTAAAAACAACATCTCGACTGTAAACAATTTTCTTGGTTTATGGGTTCCAAATCTTATAACCTTTCACACCATCTTTATAACCAATAAAGATACACTTTTCAGCCTTTTTATCCATCTTACTTCTATTTTCCTTTGGAACATGTACATAAGCATTACAACCAAACACTCTAAGATGTTGAAGAGAGGGTTTCTTTCCAGACCATACCTCGTGTGGAGTTTTATCATCTAACGGTGATGAAGGTGATCGATTGACTAGGTAACATCCTGTACCGACTACCTCTGCCCAGAATTCTTGTCCTACCCCGGCACCGCTGAGCATTCTCCTTGATTTTTCCATCAATGTCTTGTTCATCCTTTCTGCAACTCCATTCTGCTAAGGAGTGTATGGAGTAGTGTTTTGCCTTGCTATACCACACTTCTTACAGAATTCTTCGAATTCATTTCCATAGAATTCTCCACCATTATATGTTCTCAATACCTTTATTTTCTTCTCTGTCTGATTTTCTACTAGAGCCTTAAACTCTTTAAATTTATCAAATACCTTATATTTATTTCTAAGAAAATAAATCCATGTGTTCCTTGAAAAATCATCTATGAATGAAACATAATACACAGATTTACCTAGGGATGGAACAGGAACATGCCCAAACACATCACTGTGTATCAACTCTAAGATCCCCTTTTCTCTTGTAGAACTAGATGGGAATCTTACTCGATTATGTTTACCATATATGCAATGTTCACAGAAATCAAAATCCAGAGTGCAATTAGACATACCTTCAACCATACCTTTACCGTGTAGTGTTCTAAGGCCCTTTTCTCCAATATGTCCCAGTCTTTGATGCCACAACATGGTCTTCTTTCCAGGGACAATATTGGTCTTGTCTTCTTTATTTCTCTGTTCAGGGACAACAAAATTGTTACATTCATTAGTATAAGTTATTCCCAACAACTTGTACAGAGTTCCACATCAAAATCCCCTCATCAACACCATTGCTCCTCGTACCATCTTGCAAGTTTTCTTTCCAAATACAGTATCCACTCCTGCATCATCCATCTTGCTTACAGATATTAGGCTCCTAGCTAGTTTTGGAATGTGCAGAACCCCAGAAAGTGTTCTAATCCTTCCATCTTTTAGCAGAAACTTAACACTTCCACATCCCAATATTTTTTTTGTCGAGTCATCTCCTAGGAATACATCACCACCATCATATTTTTCATATTCAGAGAACCACTCCCTGTGAGGAGTCATATGGTATGATGCACCTGAGTCGATCAACGATACATAGCTGTCTGCATGTGTACTTGTATATGCCAAGTAAACATCACATCCTTCTTTAGTGGAGGTTTTTGCCTCCATGGAAGAGGTACTATCAGATCCATTAAGTTTTTCAACCTTCTTAGACTTGCAATCTTTCTTATAATGCCCTGTTTTACCACACTTCCAACATTTCCTCAAAGATTTTCCTGGAGACTTAGATCTACCTATAGATTTAGATATCCACCCTGAAGGCTTACCAGGGTTCCTATCTTGGGTACGACCTCCTACAAATAAAGCATTTGTGCTATGACTATCCATGCTTTTCCACCTCATCTCTTCAGATAACAAGGATGCAACTACATCCTCATACTTCAATGTATATTAAGTGGTACTACCAATTGCTACAACTAGATTATCCCAAGAGACTGGCAAAAAACATAACAAAGTAATACACTTATCTTCTTCTGCAATCATAATATTAACAGAGACAAGTTGACTTACCAGAGTATTAAAGGCATTTAGATGTTTTGTCACAGAATCTCCATCTTCCATCCTAATATGATAGAACTTCTTTCGAAGAAACAACTTGTTTACCAGGGACTTTGATTGATACAAATTCCTCAACTTATACCATAGTTCCTTGGTTGTAGATTCTCTCGAGACATTCAACAAAACCGAATCTGCTAGGCAAAGTTGAATAGTACTCCTTGCTCTTCTGTCCAACTTCTCCCAATCTTCCTTCGACATACCACTAGGTGGTGTACTGGTAGTTTGTGTACTGGTAGGTTGTGTACCAATAGCATGTGTGCTAGTAGACGGTGTACTAGTAGGTTGTGTACTAGGATCCACAACGATCCATTGTTCTTTATCTACAAGAAGGTACTCCATCTTCAGCTTCCATAGCTCAAAGTTTTTACTGTTGAACTTCTCTATCTCAATTATAGAAGAACTCGTCATTCCTCTTTTTGCACTCAAATCACCACTGCAAAATCTCCGACTAAACCCATATTTATCACAAACCCAAGTTTATCACAAACCCAAGATAAACTTGACCTATCAAGACCGAGCCAGACCCTAAACAACAAAGGCATCCCTCTGAAGCCAAAAAAGAGCTCTGATACCACATGTAAGTTTTAAACCTGTGAAGTAAAGAAATGCATATAGATTCTTAAGAAAAACGTAATTTAATCAATGGCTCATACACAGAGTACACAAAGATTTTATACCAGAAACCCTCAACCAAGAAAACCTTTCTTATATTCATTATATCGAATTTCACCATTCACTATACAATATATACAATGTTTTTAGGTATTCCGTAGATACCAAAACCCTAATCTTTGTCATATATAGCGTGCCCACACACACACATGCAAATAATATAAAACATACACAACATGTCTTCCCATTTTCACCAGATGTTTCNTTTATACCAGAAACCCTCAACCAAGAAAACCTTTCTTATATTCATTATATCGAATTTCACCATTCACTATACAATATATACAATGTTTTTAGGTATTCCGTAGATACCAAAACCCTAATCTTTGTCATATCTAGCGTGCCCACACACACACATGCAAATAATATAAAACATACACAACATGTCTTCCCATTTTCACCAGATGTTTCTTGAAGCTTCCGGAATCTAGAAGTCAACCACTTTGAGGAGACCTGTGTTTTTCATGAGGGGAATGAAATTCCTTAGAGTGGGATATAAGATCAGGGATGGAAGTTGTTTCCAGGAATCGCTCCAGAAGAGAGCTGAAGTCCCACTCTACAACTCCCAGAAAGAGTGATCCATTATGACTCCCTTGTTGTTCCTAGCCGCATTCCAAATAAGAGAACCTAGGCACTGACCATTCCACTTGATTAGCTCCCTTTCCGGAGTGGCTGGGGTGTATTTTTTCCTCCAAAGGTGCACCCAGAGGTCGTGCATTATTTTAAACCATCTCCACCATATTTTTTCACTGAGAACCTTCATGAGGAGAGATTGGTCTCTCAGACCAAGTCCCCCCTACCTTCTTCGGTTTGCACACTTTTTGCAAACTGACCAAAGTCATTTTGCGCCCCTCTTTGGTTCCTTGCCATAGGAATCTTTTTTTAATATTTCATAAAGTGGTAAGGATAAAGTTTGGGGTAGAAAGTGTTGAGAAGACATATATTAGAAGGGCTTGGAGGACTGATTTGAGGAGGATGAGGCGACTAAAAAGATTGAGGGAGCAAAAGGACTACAAGGACAGTTTTTTCCGAAAGTTGGAAAGCAATGTCCCAAGAGGTATTTATTAGTGGGTTGTCAATCAGGGGGCTGCCAAGGTATTTGGAGGGGAGGACGCTATGGGTAAACCTCAGTAACTGCATAATGTGGTGTTGGATATGGATGGGCATATTGAAGAAGAAAATTTGGGATTTGGAGAGGTTGACTTCCATGCCCAAAGCATCACAGAAAAGGTTGATAATAGAGCAGATGCGAAGAGCTTATCGGACTGTGGGTATGCCCATTAGGTGTATATCATCCATGAACTGACTATGCGAGATGGGGGGAGATATTCCATGGGGGGTGAGACCAGAGAGAGAGTGATACGTGATAGCTACTTTAATGGCTCAACTCATCCCTTCCACCATTATGATGAAGAGGAAGGGCGAAAGTGGATCCCCTTTCCTTATTCCTCTTGAGGGAGAGAAAGGTTTGGAGGGGACACTATTGACCAAGATGGAGAACAGGGTTGATGAGGTGAGATTGACTATCCAAGAGACCCATGAGGGATCAAAAACCAAAGGCGAGAAGGGTTGATTTCATGTAGTTCCATCTTAATTTATCAAAGTCTTTAGAAATATCTGATTTTAGAAGCATAATAGGAGATTTGGTCATATGAAGTGAGTGGATTACTTCGTGAGACAAGATGACATTGTCCAAAATCTATCTTCCCTCCACATAGCCCGATTGTTCTGGAGAGATGATGAATGAAAGAATAGGTTTAAGGCACTTGGTGATGATCTTCGTGAGAAGCTTATAGATTACGTTGCAGAGAGAAATAGGTCGGAAGTGCAAGGGGGAGGTGGCTTTGTTCTCTTTGGGAATGAGAGTGAGAAAGGTAGTGTTGAGGGCTTGAAGGACCTGCTCAGATATTCTGGAATCCTCTATGATTTCCTAGACATCTTCACAAATGATGCTCCAATTGTGATGGAAGAAGTGTGAAGTAAACCCATCTGGCCCAGGATCTTTGCCTAGCGGGGTGTCCCTTAGGGCTTGATCAACTTCTTCTTGAGTGATAGGAATCATAAAAACCTCGTTCTATGCTTTCGTGACCTCCTTAGGGATGTGTTTGAGGATAGAGTCAATCGAAAAGGATCGATCTATGGGGTGTTCCGTAAGAAGGTTTTTGTAGTAAGAGAGTAATTCGGTTTTTATATATTCATGCTGTTGAATTTCTAGTCCTTGTTCTGAAACCCAGTGAGTAATGCGTTTTTTTTTTCGTCGCTGGACCATTGATCTGTGGAAAAATTTGGTATTTTTTTCCCCCTCTTTGAGCCAATGGATGCGATATTTCTGTCTCCACATGATTTCTTCTTGCACCCGTTTTTCTGCCAACTGGTTGTTAAGTAGATCCTCTTTCTCCTTTAGAGAATCAATGAGGCCTTGAGATATGATCTACTATTTGAGGATTTGTATTTGTTGATTGAGGATTTCCTGAGCATGAGTGATGTTTCCAAAAGTGGAATTATTCCAAAGTTTCAAATGTTTTTTGAGATTTTTTAGCCTTTGTTGAAATCCATACATAGGAGTTCCTATTGGGATTGCAACTTCTTCCCACTAGAGCTTTATGTTAGCTTGGAAATCTGGGTGCGTCAACCAAAAATTTTCAAAGCGGAAGGGTTTCCTGCCTGGGCTGCCATTGATGTTCATCGATAAGAGAATCGACCAGTGATCTGATCCTGGAGTGTCGATCAAAGTGCCATTCCAAGCTAGTCCATCCAACATAATGGATTATGAAATTAAAAAATGGTCTAATATACTGGAGACATGCCATGTCCGCGAGTGTCTATTGGACCAGGTAAAGAGACCGTTGTCTGTTTCTGCATCAATGAGATTCAACAGGCCAATGGTTCGGTGGAACTGCTCATTGTCGTTTCCTAGCGTGTGTTTCCCCCCCTTTTTTTTCTCCAAACTTGTTATCATATTGAAATCTCCCCCAAGAATCCATATTTGGGTGCTGATGAGATTGACAATCCATTCTAAGTGATGAAGGAATGCTTCCTTTTCTCCCGGTCTTGTGGGTCCATAGACATTTGTGATGAAGCCATGTTTGTTCAAACTTATGAGGTAGAAGGAGGTTGTGATGGTCCAGTTGGAGGAAAACAATCTGTCCAGTAAAACTGTGGATGGGTTCCAGAGCATGGCCAGCCCTTCAAAAGCCCCCTTAGTGTTGATTTCAAGAAGATTGGTTTGTTTCCAACATTTTTTAAGAATTTGTGAAGCTTCCTCTCTTGCGCATTTTATTTCTTTCAAAAGAAGAATGTATGGTTGTTCCTTAATTATCCTTTCTCAAAGAAATCCTTGATTGCTTCTTGCGTTGAGACCCCTTATATTCCAGGATAGTATCTTCATGAGGACTATGAGGGTTGGAGGGGAGGAAATTTGTCTGAGATCAGATGGATCTGGCCTAAGTTCACTAGGAAATTTCCCACATCTTGAATGAGCTGATGTTTTGGTTTCCTGCCTCTTTTTTTCTCATCTTTTGTAGATTTGCACTGATCCTTCGAGCTTCCCTTTTGTATTCTGATATATGTAGTAGTGTGGGTTGATCCTCGTGTTGATGAGTTGAGAAAGACTTTGTGGACCTCGCGTAGCTGATCCGATGGTATAGTGTAGAGTTTTTGTTTTCAGTAGGCTTGATCTAGGTGTGCCATATCTATTCTCGCGAGCTCCTGATCTTCCAAATCTATGTCTGGGTCTCTAATTTTTGGTCTGAGGTTTGCAGGAAGGGAAGTCTTTGAGAGGGGGATTTGGGAAGATTCTGGAGTAGAGGGGGTGGGGTTTGAAGAGCCTTGGACTTGTGTTGGGATTGCGAGGTTTGTCATGGAGTCGATGAGAGTGTTGGGAATATCTGACGAGGTCTAAAGGGCTTCGAAAGAGTTACTGGTTGAGGGTCCAGAGGGGGCTTGGGGGGGGGGAATATTTTGACTAGGTGCGTGCGTTGACCTGTGACTTGGGTGACATCCTTCTTGGTTTTTTCGGGATCCTCTAGGTTGGAATTGTTGGGGTTATTTAAAGGACATTCATGGAAGAGGTGACCATGCTCATGGAATTTCCAGTAGTGGAAGGGGATGTGCTCATAGTCTAGGGTTTGGGACCATTCTTCATCCTGATAATCTAGGGTTATGGCTCCAAGAAGAGGTTTGGAGATATTCAAATAGACACAAATTTGAGAATATGCGGTATACCTTCGTTATTTTGTGGCCTCCGAAACTTTGACATAGATGCCAATTGTGTTGCTGATACCTGCAAGTATTTCTTCCATCCAAAACTCTTGGGGAAGAGAGAAGAGCCTCAGCCAGACCGGGGCATGCGTTAAATCTTCCTTCTTGGGGTTGAACCTTTCAATCCAGAAACAGAGGAAAATACCTGCCAAATTGTAGAAGTACAGACCTCCTTCAAAGATTATGTTTTTGTCCTCCAGATTGTATAAGATGATAGTGAAGAGGCCTTTTGATCCAAGTTGGTGGTCATAGTATCTCTTTGGCTTCCACCAACGCTCAATCCATTTGACTAAATCCTTTTCTGATGGCCATAATCCCAGAAATTTCCCTATCAAGGAGAAATCCCTCATATATTGTTTCTGGTCTTCTATTATTGGAGAGTTGATAGTATATTTGGGATCTATTGGGGCCTGTGGGATGCATTTTCCTGGTTCCTAGGTGCGATCCATTTTCCAGGTGGTTAGATTCTGGATCTATTTCTATTGGTTTTTCCTTTGACATCAGTTCCTCCCAGATGATGTGCTACATTTCAGCTGGAAGTTCAAAGGTCAAGCGTTTCAAATGTTTGTAGACTTGCTTTGGAGCCATGATGGAGCTGTAAGAGGGGCCCGTAGGCCCCCCTACCTCGACCTCCATGGCCGCAGCAGGACATAGGGAAGCACGCGCAAGGTTCGTGACTAAAACCCTAGCAGAGAAATCGTTTAGGAAAAAATGTATTGCAACGAAAGTAAACAAATAATTTTAATAATCATCAATATACCATTTATGAATCACGATAAGAATCCCTTTTATTTCATGCAAATAATTTTTCTATATAAATATTTTTTACTAACAAGTTTATTATGAATGTCATCCACACAAATTCTAGTGCAACTCTTTAAATCTCCCTTCTCCCTTGAAAATAATAATGAACAATCTCTTTAAATTAAACATATCTTTTGACACTGAAGCTGGAGCTTTGATCATTTAAATTGGCTTAATTTAAATGTTTTAAGTTTCTTAGATTTGTTGGCCATTATCGCTGGAATCAACCAAATCAATTATGGGCAAAATTTTAATTTTACATTTTTTTAATCACATTTTTCAGTCCATAAATAGATTCTGCACACTCAAAAACCTCTAGAGCAACCCGAACATGTTATTTTTTAGTGAATAAACAGATTGGACACACTCAAAAACTTTTAAAGCATCCTTAACATGTAATCTTAAAATTTGAAATCTGCAATTCCATCCATCCTTCTAAATTTCTTGCTGAATTTTGACAAATAAATAAATAAATTGAAAAAATTACAACCCAAAGAGAATAAAACATAAAACAGTTGTAATACTGCATTTAAATTTCTCTTCTAGGTGAGCTGCGGGCAGTGGCTGCATCAACGGTTTGTGTTCTCCGCTACTATGGAATTCAGTAATTCATAACCCACACGTTGTACGCAATGAGACACAAGTCTTCGATTCAATTAAACATTGTACGTGTGGCTCTAACGACGATCAATAATCAATATACAGCCTACTGTAGATTCTTTAAGACTCTATAGACTGGATATCCGTGCAACAACTCTCGTGTGTTTCATACCTTGGCCATCCATGTTGCACTCACATATTACTCGCCATGAGGTATGGCCATCCGATGACATGCTCATTTATTCCGGTTGCTAAAATCTCCGTCTTGTCAGCCTACCTCCAACAAAAGTCGTTAAGACACGACATTAACCCACCGCGGCTCCTTATGGTGTCCCACTTTCCAATGGACAGTAAGATTGCTTCTGTTAGGGACAATCGTGGTCAAAGTTAATGGAGTTGGTGAATTCAAATTTTAAATTTTAAAATCTAAATGGAGGGAATGGATACACGCACCAATTTCAGCAAATGTAATTCAAAACACACGGAGCAAGTGTCAAAGGAAGAAGAGGGATTTTCAGGAACCGATCAGGAAATATTATAGGCATCCAAGACAATCGATTACTCCGAATAGTGAAGGGTGGTTTTCTTTGTGACTTTGAGATAAGGAAGTGTTTCGAAATCGAATAAATAAATGAGGTCCCAAGAATAAATAAATCGATTACTCGCAACTGGTATGTGGCCTCCTTCAAAATAATGAGGTTCTAAGAATGGGAGCCATCTTCGCTTCTAGATTCATCAGAGCTATACGCTTCTTAGAAGAGCACTCGAGACAATTTTGCCTGGACATAAAAACCAGCATTCTCAACAGAGAGGTGATGGATCCATCAGTGAGGGAGGTCATCGGGGAGCTTCTCCACCCGAATCCAGAGTTGGATGATTTTGTTGAAAGGCAATGTTTAGCCCAGTCTTGGCAAGGAATTATAACTCGCTTGTGACCTAACACTAAGTACATAGATATCATCGTGACTAGTGCAATGGCTTAATATATTCCTACTTTGGATTACTACAGCGGCGGGCTACCCTTGGTATGCACCATGTACGCTTCATTCGAATGCTACTTTGGACTTAATCTGAAGCCTCTCTGGAAGACTTCAGAGGTTTCATACAATTTACTCCCAAACATGGCCTATTTTGAGTTCCTTCCCATTCACCGCAAACAAGAAGCAATTGGTCTGAAGCTCGAATCGTCAGTGATCCCCAAAACACTCGACGCGAAAGAGCGAGAGGAATTGGTTGAACTTGTGGACTTGAAACTTGGGCAAGAATACGAGTTCGTCGTCACCACATATGTTGGTACTGTATGCAGAAGATTTTCCATTAAACATTTATTTGTGTATTATATGTTGTGAATGTTTCATTAAAACTCGTCTTATGCAGGTTTGAATCATTATAGAGTGGGGGATGTGCTACACGTGACTGGTTTCCACAACGTTGCGCCTCAATTCCATTTTGTGTGCAGACAAAATGTTTCTCTGAGTATAGACTTCGACAAAACAAATGAAGTTGAGCTTCACTATGTGGTAGAGAATTATTCTAAGCATCTGGAACCATTCGACGCCCAATCGATAGAGTATAGAAGCTATGCTAACACAACTACAATCCCTAGTCACTACGTGCTATACTGGGAACTTCGCTTCAACAAGAAAGCAGTTGAAGTTCCTTCTCCAGTTTTTGAAGATTGTTGTCTCACCGCAAAATAATCCTTGAATTTTGTCTATCACCAAGGAAGAGCATCTGATAATTCCATCGCCCCTCTGGAATAGGGTAGGGTAGTTGAAGAGGGAACACTTAGAAATAATGGAGTAAGTGTTAGTTGTAAGCACCCGTTATAAGTTTTAGTTGTGAGAGTCAGTGGTAGGCGTGTTAAGAGTCAGTTCATAGTTGAAAGTTTTCAGAGCTGGTTGGAGGTCCAGCTCTCTGAGGTGAGATCCAAGAAGAAGATATCGAATTTGATTTTGAAAAATTGTCAGCGCCCCCTATAGAGTGTTAGAAAGCGTCGACGCTCCCTTTGCATGCATCCAAGAGTGTTAGGCACCAACGCTCGCCCCTCTACTCCAATAGAGTGTTGCAACGCTCCCCTTTCCATTGACACAAAGCGCCAATGCTCCACTTACTGAGTTAAAGAAGTGTCGACCAGTTTTCTTGTGGATAGCGTGAAAAACTGGAGGGCGTGGAGATTCTTTCCTTCGTTTTTTTTATACCTGCTGGGCATTTTCATATGCACTGGCCATAAGCGATTTCGTGGAGTGTCATTAGGGTCCATTTAAAATTGGTTGGCACTTCTTTAACTCATCTACTGGCCATTAGCAATTTCATGGAGCCCCATTGAGGTCCATTTAAAATTGATGCTGAGCGAGATCTCGAGAAGGTTTTCTTTGTGGAAGTAGTTTGCATGCTAAGCTCGTGGAGGTATTTACATGAGTAATGTTAAAGCATGCAAATCCTTTTGGTGCAAATCATAAGTTTTAGCGTTGAAAGAGGAAGCGTGAGTTTTATGAGTCACTGAAGATTTGCATGCATGCATATGTGGAGCATTGAATAAGATTTACATGGGTGGATTGTTTTAGAGTGAGGTATAAAGTTTTTTTTTTAAATAAAAAAAAGGGGGGATATTTTGGATAATAAAGTGAATAAATGTGGATAAAGTAAATGCATGTGTATGTGTGAAGTTATAAATCCTTTTATTAAAGTGGGTTTTATTTTGAAGTTTATTAAAAGTGAATTTTTATTCATAGTGGATATCTTCTATAAAGAGGTGAAGAGGGAGTTATAAATTTTTTCTTTAAAAAGTGGATATTTTGGATATTAAGATGCATGCATGAATTAAGATGAGAACAAAGGTAGAGACAGATTAGTGGATCTGAAGGTAGAGCGATGGACTGCTCAACACATGACCAAAGTTTGATATTCTTGGTGATACAAAGATCCATTAGCAGAGATGGTGAATCCTCTAGCAGAGACCTACCTCAATGAAACCAACAAGTTAGATGGCTTGAACTTCATTAACTGGAAATTCAAGATGCAGATGCTCATGGAAGGCTATGGTGTTTGAAACATTGTGAAGGGAACTGAACTGAAACATGATGCAGTTGCAGGTGCGGCAGCAACACAAATACAAGATTGGGAGAAGCGCAAAAACAAGGCAAAGATATTGTTGCACATGTCTGTTAAAGATAACATAATTCCACATATTAGAGAAGCTATAACTTCTGCTGCAACATGGACAATGCTTAAATAATTGTATGAAACTAGCAACACAAATCGCATTTTGTTCTTGAAAACTAAATTGCTAGGAATTAAGATGGATGGAAATGAATCTGTTAGTTCATTTTTGGGTCGGATTAAAGAGGTGAAAGACAAGCTAGTAAATATAGGGGAAATTGTTTCCAACACTGATCTAGTCACTATTACCTTAAATGGTATGCTAGAAGATTATCATATGTTCATAACAGGTCTCGCAGCAAGGGAGAAACCTCCTACATTTGAAGAACTGACAGGTATTTTGCTGCAAGAGGAAGAGAGGTGCGGGAATCTGAAGCCTCCGAGTAAATATTTGGCATTGTGGTCAAATAATAGATCTGCGAGAGGAAGATCAGGATTAAGAGGAAGAGGAGGCAGTTCATGGCAGAGAGGTGGTTCATGGCAGAGAAGTAGTTCATTGCAGAGAAGACAACCTCCAAATCAAGGTATGCAATCTGATAGGAATGAGTCAAAGAGTTGTTTTTATTGTGGTCGACCTGGACATATTGTTAAAGATTGTCATAAGAAAAAAAGTGATGAGGCTAGGAATAAACCTAGAACACATTCAGGTCATTATGCAGAAAAATATTCAAATCAAGATCTCAGATTATTTATTGCTAGTGATGATATTGATGAACCCCCGAATTTTGACTCACGGGATCTTAGGCTGTTTGTGTCTAATGCTTCTTTATCTGCTGAAACAGATGATTCTGATGCCTAGTTTTTGGATTCCGGAGCATCAATACATATGACTTGTAATAAAAATTGGTATGTTAATTTTAAAGAAACACAAAATGGTGCCAACATATATCTTGGAGATGACCGCGCTCATCAAATTAAGGGATATGGAGACATTCCTGTGACATTGTCAAATGGTACTGTTCTTCACATTCGCAATGTGGTGTATGTGCCAGGAATAAAGACAAATTTGATCTCTGTGTCCACCATTATAGATCAGAACTTGAAGGTTGAATTCTTCAAGAATTATTGCATAGTGAAGGATCTGTTGGACTACTTCCAAACTATTGCAACGGGAGTCGGAGCAGGAGGTCTATACAAACTTGATGTTACCAGCAAAACACATCATGCACTGACTTTTTCCACTATGCCAATAGAGATTCTTTGACATCAAATGTATGGACAGATCAATCATCCTGATTTATTGTTATTACAGAAAAAGAATATGGTTGAAGGACTTCCCATGTTAAAGAATGAGAAGGTTGCTTGTGATGGATGTGCATTAGGAAAGATGCACAAAGATGAATTCCTCTCTAATAATGATAAGAAAAAGAGAGATGTGTTAGATCTCGTGCATATTGATGTTTGTGGGCCT
>JASDQU011401462.1:63879-83130 GCA_032191745.1 Picea mariana | reverse complement strand
AAAATGAAAAATGGTAGGGATGGGACTCAAAGCATGGGACGAAAAATTTTGTTCCTAAAATCAAAATTAAATTAATTTGAAGTCTGACAAGTGGGTGACAAAAACAATTAAAAGAAAACAGGGCAAAGCATATAGAAGAAAATGACAGATCTGAGAGGAGATAAGAGCATTGGCTCTTTGGTCTGGGAGAAAGAGAGGAGAAAGAAATCTGAGCATAGAGGAGAATAGAGCATTGGTTCGCTAGGTGGTGGAGGTAGGTAGGTATCATAATTTGTTTTATTTACTGATAAAATATTTTACCAAAAACATGAGTGAGTTTTGCTTTATTATTTCATTCGTAGACATCGAAGAAATCCAAAGGTCTTCTAAAGGAAAGGCAAGGCTCACAATGAATAAAGGATATATGCAACAAAGAAATGTAGTCTTGCATGTAATGTGAGTGTTAAGTTTTTCTTCTTCTTCCAATGGAGTACTTATACAAGTACTTATATGAACATGACCATGACCTAGACCATGAACTAGACCTAGACCATGACCTATAGCTTGACCTAAACCATGACCTAGACCCCCCTAGCTCCACCTAAACCTAGGCATAACCTATACTCTACCCTTAACCCCCTCCACACCCAAGCCTTAAGTGCAGTATGCCTATACCTCTTGTTTAATAATGATATTTTTGGATATGAACGTTCACCTGTACGATTTAAAAATGACTTCAAATGGTTTAATAATGATTATGGTACATTGATTCTTCTTTTTTATTTTAATATAAGCATAATATTTTAGTGGATTCGATATCCTTTATATGTAATATTTATCCTTCCTTGAATGTTTTTCTTAATTCATTTTTAAATAATTTTGTCTTAGACATTTCTTACCTTTTTGGTGATTTGATTTGATTGTTAGGTTTTCTCATGCCTCGAGATTTCCCATTGTTTGATTTTATATTATCAAAAATCCATGATTGTGATTTTTTCTTATGAGATTGGCATTGATTATGTATTACTGGAACACTTATCTATTTGTACATTCTTCAAGATTATACTATTTTAATTAGCCATTTATAGCCCGGTAACAAGCGTAAAAGGTTAAATTTACTTGATTTTGTATTGTTCGTAATAAGTGTTTGATATGCCCTATATTATGTACGATGAAACACTTATATATCTATACTCTCTCACACACACACTCTCTACCCCTGTCCTCCCTCCTCTCCCCCTCTCTCCCACTATCTCTCCTCTCTCTCTCTCTCTCTCCTAAATCTACCATCTCTCTCCCACCTCTCTCTCTTTACCCCTCGTCTTGGTCTTCCTCTCCCACCCTCTCAAACTCTCATACAATCCATCTCTACCCCCTTCTCTCCTTACCTCTTGGATCCAGCCCTTTCTCTCTCGCTCCTTGTACCCCCCTCCCTCTCTCTCCCACACTCTTCCCACCTTGCTCTCTTTTATTCTATCCAACCCCCCTTCCCTCTCTCCACACACTTCCTCTCACACTCTCTCTCTACCTCTATCCCCCCTCTCTGTCTCCCTCTCCCTCACTCTCTTTTTCCTCCCCTCTCCCTCACTCTCACACACTCTCTTTGTCCTCCCCTCTCCCTCTCTCACACTCTCTTTCTTCTTCTCTCTCCACCACCCCTCTCTAAATCACAAGGAAAGAAATGACCTTAATCTAGACATGTCAAGACGTAGACCTACACCTAGACATAGCAATACCTAGACATGGAAAGACCTAGACCATGACCTAGACCTATATGATGACCATGACACAGACCATGACATAGACTTAGAGCTAGAGCTAGACCATGACATAGAGCTAGAGATAGACTTAGTCCATGACCTAGACCATGACCTAGAGCTTGACCTAGACCATGACTTAGACCCCCCTAACTCCATCTAAGCCTAGGTATAAACTATACTTGACCCTTAACCCCCTCCACACTCGAGCCCTAAGTGCACTATGCATATAACTCTTATTAAAGGCCTCACAAGCCTTGCACCCACATCACCCACATCTTGGTGCTCTAACCATTTCTCTATGCTTCAAAACACTTTCAATCCTAAGCCCTTAGGTCCTAGTTGTCCCCAAACCCATAAAGATTTTTGGTATATAATAAATGTTATATCCATTGCATTTAGAGCATACACGTGCTCTTGTGACTTGAAGTCCTTGTGAATGTGCAGATTGAGGATCAATAAAAATAGAGATCAGTTTTCATGGGTGGTTTTTGTCCAGATCGAGGATCAATAAAAATAAACATGAGCTGTTGTTTTGATATACCCTAGTCACCAACTTTCTTTCTATCCAATCCAGTGTTGTAATACTCAAACATTATTGCCCTATATTCAGAAATAGAAGTCAATTTCCCTTGGGCACTTGCAATGGACCTCACAATGATGTCCAATGACTCTATTATTGGTTCTCTTGTGCCTCTTAATTGATTTACAAGTGTTCTTAATGTGTCCAATCACTCATCAATTTGGGTGTTTATGTTGGGTGGTTGTGGTGGGTTGGGGTTTTCCTCGCCTTGGTCTATTGGTTGTCAGTTTACATTGTCTCCAGGTTCCATTGTATAATATATGCTACATTTTAATAAGGCATGTCATGTAAATTAGGTCGGTTTTTTAAATTAAAATAGAAAATTACAAAAAACATCAATACATATTTTAAGAAATAAAAAAACTATAAAATAATCTCATTTCTTGTAAATTCTCTATAGTTATCTTTAAAGGGGAGATCCTCCTCTCTATTTGCTCAATGAGGGTAAAAAATCCAGTGCAATGTGTGCAAATTCTTCTTAGGAACACATAGACACACATTCTTAAGAACACACATGTTCATATTGATGAACCTACGTGACAAGATGAGTGGAGGTTTGGGCTTTGCCAAACCTATAGATTCCTATAGCTTCATGAACGCTCATGCATTGAACAAGTTGTTCATGTTGACCCCCTTCCACTTTTTCATCCACCAAATCTGTGCACACACCCATGGAGCATCCAAATTATATCACAATTTCAAAATATTTGTCACAATAGTGACCTTAATCTTCTAGATCATTAAAATTATGGTAATCTTGAAACACTTTTTTCTTTTTGGATACATGAATCATCATCATCAAAAATATTTTAAGGTGGATATTAAAATATTTTATTTATGAATAATATTAAATTTTTTTGTATTACTAATATTTTTTAAATATTACATGTCTCCCTCGTAAACAACTATAAAAAAAAAGTTCACCAATTCATAAATTTATTATTATTTTTAATTATCATAAATTTGTTATTATTTTTAATTATTATATAGAATATTTCTTAAATAAAAAATAAAATAAACATAATTATAAAAATATATTACAGTTTTCACAATTGAAAATTCACTTTTCCATAATTAAAAAAGAAAAGAATAGAATAAATTCACTTTTGCATAATTAAAAAGAAATAAAATGAATAAATAATTATATTAATCATTTTTGAAATTATATCATATTGAAGTTGCAAAACCGTTTTAACTTTTTGAATAATGACTCCACCCATTATTTAAAAGATTTAAAAACATAATTAAAAGTTATAAATATTAAAACCACCCACCCAATATTAAAATATTAAAAAAAAAATAATTATAAAATAAATATATATTAAGACCAAACTGATGGTGACATAGCCTTTATCGATAAAGAGTGGCGCCCACCACCGAATTCGTTGAGGTGCAAGATGACAGTGCCTGCATTGTTATGTAGATTCTCCTGCTTTTATTGCATTCAAATGGAACAATAAAAACATCAATATGAAGTATTGTTGTTTTCTGTTATAAGTCACTAACAACGGCTATCAGATTTCTTTGTTGTACCAACCCTCACACTATTCATCGCTCACTCCTTTGTCTACGTCAAATCAAAATGTCTCAAATGGTTCTATGTCAAAGTTTAGTGGGTCCATCCCATGGGGATAGCAAACAAAATCCAAACCCCAATTACTGTTTTTTGACCCTTGAATAACCAAAGGGTCAAATCTGTGGGAATCTAAATACCATTTGCTATGATCACCTTTGTCATGAAAATGGAACCATCCAATTTTCCCACGTCCTAATCCCAGCAAATCCTTCACACAATATTCTGTTCGAATTGGAAATGCACAAATATTATGTTGGAATTGGAAATGGACATGGTGTTACTTATTATGATGTATACTTATAGTGCATAGTTTTTGGCTTCGAGAAGCATCCTTATAGAGTATGCTTGTGGATATATTTTAAGGTTTTTTATAAGGAAAGGCTAAAAGCAAACTTAGAAGAAAGAAGTTGGAGAGTTAATCAACTTTCAAGTATGTTAGAAAACAAATTGCATTGAGGTTGTAAGGTGCTTTCAAAAACTAAGATGAATGATTCACTTTAAGTATATATATTTGTATGACTTTGTAATGTATTTTTTACATACTTTAAATCATAAAAATGAAGCTATTGTTGAAAGGTTATGACTTTTAAACTAAAAAGTGGTTGTAGGAAGGAATGCATTTACAAGATTTATTTCACCAAGGTGAAATTAGCAATCTATTGTCAATAATAAACTAGGTCATGTAATTTTTTGTTTCATGAGTTCTTGGTCAATATGCCATGTCATTACTGTGTCACATTATCACTCTCATCTCATTACATAGTCTGAACATCACCTTGTTGCACAAGAGAAATGAGGTTCATTCTACTACCTCTTTACCCTTTGGCTCCCTACAAAGCAATGCATCTATGAGCCTTATCACATCATGGTGAAATCATCAATTTTTGCTTGATGAGTTGTTGGTCACATGCCCTATCATCACATTGTCACTCTGATGCCATTATGTTGTCACGAGAACACCTCATTGCACCAAGAGAAGCATGATGTGTTTTACAACCTAGTACATATGAGATGTGTAATGTAACCTAATGCTAATAAATTAAAATGAAAGAAAAAATTGGAACATAACACAAAAATGAAAAATAGAATCTCAACCATATTAATAATAGACGAATATGTATGTATGTATGTATGTATAGATACAAAGATTTGTGTATATGTGGATATGTTTATATGTTTATGCATGTGTGTGTATATATGTTTATGTGTGTGTTTGCACACACACAAACACACACATCGATGTGGATTCATCTTAATCCCATATCCTTTAATCACCAAAACATTTTTGTAATAGTTTCTTTTTTATACCTCTTGATACTTAATAAATATTGGGTTAACATGGATCTATGATTATTTTATAAGGATTATGACATATAAACATTATGTCATGTTATCATATTGTTGCATCACTATTTTTCATGCCACTATGCCACCTTATGACATGCCAATTGCTCCATCATGTTACCATGCATTTGTGGGTCCCGCTCATTTTCCATCTAATGCATCAAAAATTCTATTTCATTAAAGTGAGTTTACAACATACTCTTTCGGTGTGATCCACAGTTCATAATACATTGTGTTAGACTATTTTATTACATAAAGAACCACTTTCTACAATGAACATAATGTAACATGTATAACACTTATAAAGCATAAACTCAATGTTATAAAGAAAAAATATAATATTTAAATGTTTAAAAAACACAAAAATAATTGAAAAAATAGGTGAACATTACAAAGTAATAATAAAACGGTGGGAAAACACTTAGTTTTTGTAATTGTAAGCCATAAAGTATTGATCAGAATAATCTAATAAATAATATGTATGATCAAGATTGACTAGAGTAAATAAGCTATTAGATAGGGAAATTGATCAAGATTGACCATGTTAACCAACCCTTGCTATTTAGATGCCTAGTCTTGAGTTAGAGAAATTAGCTATTATTCACATTTTGAACTTTGGATATATTAATTGCGTCATTGTAATCTTGATCCTATGAACAAAACTAGGCTTAACTATTTGATAGTGGGTTTTCCTCCTGATACTCGAGTTTCCCACTTAAGTGGATTATTGTATGCATCTTCTTACTATTTTGTTTATATCATTGTTTTTATTTTAATTGACCTAATAATGTTTTGATGTCATTTTTGAGCTAAGAATAGTTTGTAGTAATCATGATAAGTTATCGGTAGATTTTGAGTTGTGATAACCAAGCACTTGGTTGAAAAGGTAAATTGTTAATATTTTGTAGGTTAAGTCCTTTTAGAACCTAACATTCAAGGGGAAATCCATGAGTTGATGTCTATTGTGTTGTGAGGAGATATGTAACAAACCCAACCCCCTAATCCTCATTACGTTGGTGGGGTCTACCAATCTTTCAAATTTTTGTCTTACTTATCCATTGCTCTAAATTTGATTCAAATATTAGAGGTCAATTATGCTCGTCAAGAGCTTTCCAATGACTATAATTATGCTCAAATATGAGCTCTGGGAAGAAATTTTATGGCCCTTCAAATATCCTTGGGAAATTTTCCTTATCATGATGTCATCATGTCCATGTGGCATCCACTTGGACAAGCTTCCTATGTGCTAACTAATTTCACCAATCCACTGGCATCCACATGGACCTATCCCACACATACTAGATGATGTGGATGCTCCCTTACCCACAACTGGATCACTTTTCTAAAATACACAATGCTGAATATCTGATATTTCTAATCCTCTAGATACATTCCCATCCAGGACCCTCTATTCTTCTAAATATATGACATCTAGAATGCAAAAATTCTATAAAAATCCCATTTATTTAAATCCCTAGATTCCCATATTTTTGGATATCCTGGTTCTATCTGCAAGGTTCCATAGTGTCCAAGTTATCCTTCCATGATTTATGCGTGTCCTGCCTGTACCTAGCTACCACCTGGAAATATTCGATTCTCTTGCCTTTCTTGTTGTGTACCCCATGATAGATCACCACTTGGAACTTTATCGTAGGCTATGGGGATGTGTGGGTCCCACCCCTTGTCTTTATACCCATGGGATACAACTTGCATGTTTGTTGGATATGATGGTGAAAAATCACATCGATCAACGATCCATATCTTTAGCAATATTTTAAGGAGCTCGACCTTTAACAAGGTCAGATGCTCCCGACAAATATGACGATTGAGATATTTTCAATATGATGGTCTGTATCAATAGCGGGATTCAAAGTTTCTAGATCAATAACTATTTCCTCTAGTCTCGAGTTCACCTCCAAAAGGACACATATCCTCTTCCATGTGTCACCCTCCACCCGACACCTCCTCATTGGATCCATATGTTCTCTTTGTCTAGGGTTTCATCATACGTGGCATCCACATCAGACAACGTGTCCATCCACCTGGCATCCACCCTTCGTCTTTGGGATTATGGTTCCACTATTTCAAGGTTCCACATTCAACATCCAACATCGAGTGTTTTCCAAAATCCCATTTTCAATAAGTTTCAGGTTTCAAAATGGTTAGGGTTCCATTGCACTATTCCACCATCCGACATCCATCCTTTCCATAGAGGCCCATTTATCCAAAACTTTATATTTCTACAATAGTTTGAGTTCTTCCTCTCGGTTCTGTCATCTATTTCTTTTCCTATGGAAGATCACGACTTGCCATTTACCTCAATATCTTCTCCTATGCTTCATCGACAACCCGACGATCACTGACATGGACACTAGCTGAGGTGGAATGACAAAAGTACACCATCATTGCATGATGTGGCATCCAACATATGAACTTTGAAAAAGTCCATTTTTTAGGTCTTCTATATTTTCGGATCGTCCCAGTTTCACTTCATGCTTTCGACCATCCAACCTCTGCCTTATGCCCTGCCACCTGTTGGCAACCAACGATTTTTTCGATTTTTAGCGAAGTCACCACAAAGAAATTATATCTTTATGTAGTTGCCACCACTTTTCATTTGTAAATATTTCAAGGCAATGATTGGGTTAAGTTTACCTTATTAAGTTTTTTGTTTGCATTTTCGTTTGTTTTAGTTTTAATTCATGACTATAAGAATGAATTTAAACATAAAAACTTGGATTGTTTTTATAATTTTTTTCCATAGAAATATCATTTTAAAAGCCACCCATATATGATTAAAATTCAAATCTTTTGAAATGGTTGGATTCACTATTGAAATCTTTGTGTATTAGGGTTATTAATAATTCATTGGTTCTATAGTTGGTTGGAAAAATGTTTGAATGCACAGGAACTTTGGTTAACTGTTGATATTATTCTCATGAGTTCAGTTTTCATATCAACATTCATACAAATGAGTACAAGCATGTTGTACTTGCGTTTTCGCCCTACCTTACTGCCCTGAGTATTTATGAGACTATTCATTATGTGCATAAGGTTTTTTTTTACTCTGTGAGTTTTGGCACCTATCATGAGAAATGGATTGGAGTCTTACAAACCTTTTGGTTTTCATTTTCCCTAATTCTTCTGTTCGAGTTATGATAGCCCCTAGACTCTGCGATTTTCATGCTATTACATCTTGTTTAGACCTATCTCTACCGCTCATTTGTTGGAAACCTAAACCTAGATCTGGTGATTTCTGTTGTATCTTTTTCACAGTGGCAATGGCACCTGTGGTGCAAATCGAACCAAATGACTCTGAGTTTTTTTTTTTTTTTGGTTTTAAAACCCGTAATTGCATACCAGAGACACGTTTTTATGGGAAGGTTTCTGAGCAAACAGTTACGAATTTTCCCACGCCGTTTGAAACCCATTTTGGAAATGGGGTCATTTCCCTTCCAATCAGGCAGTTTTTTCAGAAACCACCCAGTTTCAGAGATACATCTTGTTCTTTGGAGGGAAAATTTTCAAAACTTCTTTTGCGACTAAGGTAAGCGTTTTTGTTTTTTTTTCTCAAAGATTCAAGCCTGTTATTGGTTTGGCTAGGGTTCAAGCTTATATGCCTTTCTATCTGTTTATGATTCTGCATAAAATGATTAATCTTTATCAGAAACGGAAGTTTAACCCACTGTCAAATCTTTTTCACCATGGTCTAATTCGAATTCTTGTGCTGTGTCATCTATCTAAGGCTGGGGATACTTGGGAAGATTTCTTGTTTCAAAATGATTTTAACCTACTTGAGACTGCAGTATAATTGCCTCTCCATCTCAATAAAAAACCCAACTCATGCATGTTTAACCCTACTGTTGAAAACCTGTGTGTTGATCCACAAGAAGACCATGCTACCACATATCGAACTGTTGTTGCTATCCAGAACCCATTGGGAAAAAAGACACAATCTATTTTCATGCCTAGAAAGTCATTGGAGGAGGTTTTAGATGTGTTAAAGGATAGGTTTCCTGTGGTTCCTATTCATGAGCCAACTCAGGTGGTTTTAAACAAATCGATTGTCAAGAAAAAAGGTAGGTAAGGAATAGAGTAATTCGGATTTAAATTTGGCAAACAAGAGGATTGAGCAGGCTGGTAATGTGTTTGTTAAAAACTCAACAAATTTTAACACCTTCATAAATTCAGATGCTTCTTTGTCTAATCTATGAAAGTTTTTTTATTCTTTTTTGATTTGATTCAGTTGGAAAAATAAAATAGATAGATTTATTTATTTTTATTTTTTAACTATTTTAGACTAGCTACAGAATCCTATAGCTTATCTTTTGAAACTATTAGTTTTCAATTGTTATCTAAAATTTGATTTGATTTTATCTTTTTTCAGGAAACAACAGTTTATGATGCTATTTTCAAGGAGAAGGAATTATGGATTAAGCACTCAATAGCTTAGTAATTTCTCATTTTTGAAAGAAAAATCTCGTTTATGTAATTATTTTTTATGTAAAGACTCCTACAGGAGTATCTTTTGTTATTCTATTTTTGTAAGCAAGCTTCTTTTTAGGGATTATCCTCTATCTTGTATGATAAGAGGTAACTGATCCAAGACTTGTTTAAATAGATTTTGTTGCTTAGTGTTATGAGAGAATTTTTCCTGGATTACAGTATGGATATATAATTTGTGGAAGCAATATAGGAGAACAATTTGCTTTTGGCGTTAGTCCTATGTGAATTGTAAAATGTTGGTCTTATTTTATTCTCATGTTTCTTCTATGTTATGAGATGTTATTATTAATGATTTAGCTTTAGTCTCGTCATAATATGATATTTCATATCAACAAATATTTAAACGTTGTCCATGATTTGTTGATCTAGTTTGCACCTGTGATCAATCAATTATTTAATTATCTTTGAGTTTACTTATGTTATTAAATGATTGGTAACATCAATGTCCAGGACTGAGATTTTTTCGTCCTCTGCTATTGATTATCTAGAGATCGCAAGATATTAATTGGTTATTTTTATGCTGTTTTAAATTCACTCCAAATGCATGAAATACTTCCTTGAATTTCTTCAGGAAGATTTATATTTGTCCCTGTCATAGGTTTCCACTTAATATAGGACAAACAGGAGATCATACAACGCAGGAAAGGAACTTAGATTTTGGATGAATGATCAGTTAGAGGTTAGTAGATGCATTCTTTTCTTCTATTTAGAGTTGTTTATGAATGAAACGATGATTGTATTAATTAGCTTTGATTGTTTTTGTGTCATTGTTTCAATCATATTCATTAAGTATTTATTTGTTTAATATCTTTAAAAACCTCAAAAAGAATTGTTGTTCATGTTTGATTCAAAAACTTTATCAAATAATCATTTTCGCAAGATTTCATGCAAACCTTGTAAATTGTATATAAATTGTTCACAATCATTTGTATATTCACATTCCTAGATAAACATTTGTAATTATTGTGTCGATTTTTAGAATCTTTTCTTTAGTTAGTTTGTTTCCTTTTGCTATCTTTAGGACCCTAGTTGGCTAACGGGGCCATTAAATCCGTCAACTCATTTCACTCCAAACGACTTGGGTTATTTAGACAACCCCGGTCTGGATTTGACCTTCCAGTTGATAGTGTGTCACTTATGCCCGTCAACACCACCATGGCTCCATTGATGAGCCTCTGCTAACGTGGCATATGACACTAGTGATAATGTGGCATCTGACTTGTCTCACTAACATGGAATTCAAGATCCAAAACTCTGCAAAAAGGACATTTTTATGAACCTATGGATTTTTTAATTTCCGGATGATCTGAGTTTCACCTCATAGTTCCACCATCTGACCTTTTCCCCCATGGCCTACCACATAATTTTGTTGACAATCCTTCTTACCAATGTGTCCTCTTGTAGGGAGATGACATGGCACATAACTTGGCTTGTGGAGATGGCATTATAACCCAACAAGTTTTTGTGACACCTCTAATATCATATGTTGGCATGTCATTTGACGTGGAATTCGACTCAACTTGTTGGCATGGAACTACTGACGTGGCATCTAGAATATGACCTTTTTCTAAAATATATTTTTGAGAATTTATGTATCTTTGAATCTCTAAATGGTATGGTTCCTTCTCTCAGTTCCATCATCCAGTATCCCCCACCATGAGTCCTTCCATTGTGGCCCTGCTGACCTATCACCACACTAACATGACACTTGACAGGGCATTGATGTATCTTGTTGACATGGAAATTTGACATGAAATTTGAGTTTCTTTGTTGATGTGACATAAATTGTTGTGGCATATGAGATTTTACATTCTACAAAAATCCCTTTTTTGTGAATCTCCAGACCTCTAGATTTCTGTATGGTCACAGTTCCCTCTTCTAGTTCCACCATCCAACGTCTGCCCCTTGAACTACCACCATGGTATGCTAATAGAAGCCTTTGTTGTCGTGTCACACTAACATGACATGACACCTATACGTTGATGTGGCTTGGCAGATGAATTCTTGGTTGAGGGTTATGCCCACAGAGTTCCAACCTTCATCAAATTTCCACATCTAGATCTGGCCTTTTCAATCAATTCCATTTGTAAAATCTCTGAATGTCTACGACCAGGATTTTAGGTTCCACTTTCATATTCCCTATCTAGGATCCAAAAATTTGGAAAAATTCCACTTTACAAAACTTCCAGATGTCCGCTATCTAGATTTAGGGTTCCACCACCAGGTTCCATATCAAGGATCTATAACATTTGAAAAAGTCCCTTCTTGAAAATCCCATATTCTTGACAATATGGGTATTGTAGTTCCTATGTTTTGGTTCTTCTTGTCTACCAATGTGCCAAGGAATATGGATTTGACTTATTCCCTTAACCTATACAACAATTCTTCCTATATCTATCATCTTTGCAACCTAGCATTTCACTCTAGGGCCTACTCATACATTCGATTCAATCCTCAACTCATTAATATGATTTCCTTCCTTAGGCCAATTAACATAGGAAATTCATTACTGTGCACACAAGGAGTATAGTTCATATAGGAAATTATAGGACATGCATTAATTCATTTACCTTACATTTTGTAATTATGTAATTGCACAAGCGTACATAATTTCATATTTGACAGATCATAAAAGAAAACACAAGGAGACTTATCTGTCACAACTATAAACTAGATAATTGACTGAGGGTGGGTGATTTTCCACCCAACCATGGTCTCATATGCACTAGTCCTCTTTTCAATTTGGCCACCCCCTTTCTAAGCCATGATGCCACCATGGGAACACTCAATCTTTCATAGCACACTGGCAGTGTGACAACCACTCTCCTTCACTACAACCACTGGAAGAAACATTTCCCCCACCTTTTCATGAGCCTCGATGAGGTTTCTCAGATTCCTTCCCAATTGGGTTTACTTCCTCATGAGGGAGTCCTTTGCATTACCCAACAATCATCAAGCTTGTGGCCTCCTCAGTCCATATTGGGTTCATATTATCTGACCAGTTAGATGAGATTTATGCTCTTCTTTTATGAGCCTACTCTACTCATGGAATCTCCCATAGCTTAGAGTAAATATCTATGTGTCTCACTAGACAAGTTCCCTTAGACTCAAAATTTGTCTTCTCTCCCTTTCCAAGAATATCTCTTTACTCTTCTACATGTCCCCTGTGCATCTTTGTCTTTATTTTTTCAAGAAGGTTCTCAATCTTCTCTTCTCTTCCTTCTATCAAAAGGAACTCATGGGTAAATCATAGGGATTTGAGATGGGTACTCTTTTGTACCCTCTGCTGATAGTTTTATACTATCCTATCCACTCCTCCATAATTCTATTCAATGTGGACATTTATTTGTTCAACTACCAACCCCCTTTGTTAACTTCATTTTCTTTGAATTTAGGAAAAAATAGAATAATTGATTAGTCCCAAAAATAATTAATTCAACAAGGAGGATTGAGGTTGTTTAGCATGATAAACCTAACCTTTAGGCCCCCTCATTATTCCCTCTCATTATATCATGGCTAGTGTTAGTTCTCCACTCTTTAGTTAGTTGGTTTGGATTTCTTTTATTAAACAATAATTCAATTACATTGTTCATATGCCATGGCATAGAAATAATATCTCCATGTTGAGATAAAATCATCACTAAACATAATTTATTACAAATTGATTAGGGGATCGAAATTGGGGTGTTATGATACCCTCCACCTTATTAGGAACACCATCCTCATTGTTCTCCCTCATCTTAGAAAAAATTTCCATGTCTTCATCCTTCAACTACTGCAACAATGTCCTTCTCTTCACTGTCTAGTCCATTTCTAAACTTCTGGCATTTCAACATTATTCCTACAACAATTACCATTAACATGAACGTTTAAACTAATTTTATGTATAAACATTCATTGTTGCTCATAATATAGACAAAATATACTTATCGACACAATTAATTATTTGTTTGATCATGGATCTGCATCCATTTGGTTGCCATGGTTAGAGTTCAACTCACTATTTTCTCAAACATACCCAATGTTCTCATGATCCCAAATATCATGCTTTTCAATCAAGTCTCCTCTTTCTTGCATTTACTCTCCCTCGAAGCTTAGGAATCCCCTTCTCTACTACACAGTCCCTCAAACAATCCATCTTGCCAAGGATTCCTTACACATGAATAGTACAAATACTCACAAAGTCTTACCTCCAATGAATCCCTTTGAATTTCTCTAACGTAGCATAACACATCTAGGTGGAAATCATGGCATATCATAGGGCTTTGGTGTCACAACAATATCCTTTTCCCCATGATTTTAAGTTCAAAAACCAACATCTGTCCCTTTAGGCCAAATTTGGCATCTCTCCCATATCACATGCATATAGTAACTATGAGATATTTTCATAATAGTTTCACTCAAAAATATTTTAAATCTGTTTCCCACGGATATCCAGTTCCACTTATTAATTTTTCAGATATGTTCCATATAGGAACTCAGATCCCACAAGTATGAGACTTCCTTCTCATAATAGTTTGTCTCTTACATTATTTCCATATCCAAGACCATCCTTCCTACAATTCTTAATATTCATTTAGCCAAACAAATTTTTAGTATTCCATGCACATTGTACTTTCATTTCATATTTATAATGGCTTAGAAAGTGAACTCAACATTATACATACTAATAGCTGAATCACTCTTTTCCATTAATGTTATCTAATGGAAATGAATTATCGTTCTTTAGATATGCATTATATATCATAAAGAACCTTTCATAATGAAATAAAACATCACCAATAATATAAACCATTGTGCCAATACCCCTAGCCACATCTACATAATCCATCCTTGAATTGATTCCAAAATACCACATTGTTATGTTAGGTATTCCACCATGGTGAGTTGGAAACTCAAATATTCATATAGTGACATGGCTAAATTTACTAGCATTCATTTCCACAACAAGAGTATGTCTCTTTTCTGGAGTTGATCATTACCCTAAAATCAACATAACAAAATCATGAAATCAAATAATTTTACATAAATTCATCCATGCATCCATTTTTTACTAGTGACCAAGGTGCCAATAGTCATGGCCACCCAATTACTCCCCTTACTATTTCCACAATTCTTTTGGGATACTAGAAGGTTTTTACTTCCATGAGGGAAGTCCAATAAATTCCCTTTTCTATACACATGCATGTCCTTAATGAATTTAACATATGTGCTAATTATTAGCAGAATAATTCATTCATCCTTGGATAATAAATGGAAACAATCCATATCTTTTCATGAATTCATTGCAAATATTCCAATCCATATTTTTTCATTACAAGTTTCTTCCTCTACCATACATGTGGGGTGTCCATGACATACACACAATCATTCATATTCCTATACATATCACCCAGGATATAAAGTATGTTTGGAGGAATTCTTACCCAATTCCTTTCAGACTTCATGCTACAATGGTATAATAAATATCATACATGCCTATCTCCCAACAATGTTTCTGATGTCACCTCATCAATTGGTGCTTTGTGGGAACTCACAAGATTTTGTCATCAATTCTTTCAAAAAAAACTCTCTTGTCTTTCCCTCTACATGAGGTGTTCCATCATTGGCAGATATCTCCTCAACAACTCCAATCTTTCAAATAAACAACAATCATCATCACAATCATATCAAATATCATTCCAATCACCATCTATATGCCATAACACTCTATAAATTCAATAAGCATGATCAAATATGCCCTAGCATATCTATATGCACTCTTCCAAATTATCCTCAATGTGTTCATTAGTGTGAGCATACAAATGTTTTAGCTATTTTTACTTTCTCAAATCTATCAACATTCTTATGCCTAATATAATCACATATCGGTTTTCTCATTCTAGATAAATATAATTAACAATAAGAGATGAGTCAAGGAATTATCCCTTTTCCCAAATCCTCTGTAAAGTCTAGAATTCTCAGCATGGTTGAGTTATCTTCATGACCCTCTTTCCATTATGTTCCTTTTTGGTTGTTCCATTTTTCCTTGATCAGTTCCAGTCAAGTTCATATTGAAATTTTCTAACTTATGAAACCCATATTCCATGGATGCAGTACCATACCAAAACATCATGGTTAGCTCATAAGTTCAACTACAACAAGGTGTCTTCTTCACATAAACCAAATAAAATTAGAATTATTAATATTTTAGCATATTCATGACTTCCACACATGCATGTTTTAAAAATGTAATCCATGATTCTTATACATATAGGCTTCTGCAATCCACTGCATTATTCTCGGCAGTCATTAATTTTCATGGCCCTGTCCTCATGATAGGGTCTTCCCACAATCCATCGTCATGGGAATACTTCAACATGCAACTTCCTTGTTTCATATCCATCAGCTCCTGAAATGATCTCAACTCACGAGTTAGTAAAAAATCTATCATTTCAATAATTTACCCACTATTTTCATAAAGAATATAGGCATGCATTCTTATTATGCATCCAAACCACACCTTCATACATGTGCATATATTCCATCAGTTTACATTCACAATGCGATTTCGTGCACTCAACCATAGGTTTCGACACTGTGTGTGAATGTCTATAGTTGTCACACTTCTATAATTTACATAAGAACATATGTTCAACTTAAAATTAATATATCTCATGATTTTTCACAATTATTCCCATAAAATTTCTAAAGGCATAGTCACAATTATATTTCCTTCTTTCATATGAACAAATCATTATTTATCACTTGCCCCTTTTAGTATTTCATACTATCTCTTTCTGAAGAATGATATAAAAACTCTTCAAGTTAGTATATAGAAAAACAAAACCTTCAAGGCAGGGTCAACTAAGTAGCAATAGTATTGTCCAAAACATGGAAATTACTACTATTACTCCAGATTCAACTTGTTTATGCATCATTCACAATAGACATCCTAATTAAATGTAGTCAAACTATGCCTTCAAGCATATACATGCATGTGCATCACTTGGACATTCTCCATGGAATTCATGCACATTCATTTTAATTTGATATCATCCTTTCCTGATGAGATATTACAATCATTTACTTGACAGGTCTCATAGGAATACTCATAAATATGTTGTCATCCTTCATTTGGTAGAAATTAACAAGGAACCACTTTTTCACTCTTGTTATGAAAACATTCCATATGTTGTAAATTTCACTAGGTAATTCATGGCATTACCTAGTGCATCGCAAGTACTAGTTCCTAATTTCCTTTAACCATTTGTTCTCAATCATTTTCAATCATAAAACTGTCACTAAGGTAATCCTTACCTATATTCCCTTTTCATTATTTGAGCATACCAAAACATACTTGCATGGCTATCATTCAAGATTGGATGATACCTTATCCATGAGTTTCTCGGTGAGGTTCATGTACACCTTCCCACATCTCTGGATCAACACCTCACAACCCATATCCCTTTCTTCACAAGGTTGTATGTAGAATCCTCATAATTTTCATCCATGCTATCAACCTTTCCTGGTTATCAATCATCATCAATCACAGTTATTCATCATGGCAATTCTTATTAGTAGACTTCTCAATACATATATTTACATGTTAGGTGTAAACTCATCATTATCATATGTATTTGAAGCATATCTACATGCACCTATCACTTTACTATCCTCATGTTTTATTAATGAACATATACTCTAGATTTTAATTCTCTTAATCAACAACATATAATATTCTTGCTAAAAGTTATGGAAAGAGTCAAATATAAAAGAATGAGTTGAGATATTCCCCTTCATTATTAGGCCTCCATTAGTTGGCCCTCTTCTTCACCCATGAGCATCCTGACTATGCCTTTCATCTATTTCCGATGGATTTTCATGGTCATTTTTCTACTCTTCTACAACATCATTCTTCTGCTATGTCACTTCAACATTTTTGGAGTGTCTCAATTCTGGATGCAGCTTCCAACAACTATCTTCACAATTTGATGTAGGAGAATAGCTCCACCTCATTACACACCAACTAACTAACACGCATGGTATGCATTCAAGGAAGGGAGAGGCACCACCCTCTCAATATTCCTCGAGAATATAAGGCGTGATTAAGGCGTTTAATGAGGACGAGCTAGAAAATCCAAATTGTGCTTTCGCACAAGCTAGAGATAAGGTCTCCATTAAGTGGTTGATGACAAAATGGATCTGCATCCGATTTGGAGCAGATTTCCATCGTTGTAATTTTCCCTTTCGATAAGCGTTTTGAATGGTGATTTGACACCACTAGTTTAGCTTGCAAGGGAAGCTCGTTGATCCCATCTTGTATAAATATTTGTATTGTATGCCTGATAGAGGCTGCTAAAGTTTGATGAAAAATCATTGTAGTCCAGGAGGAGAAATACAGAGAGCCGAGACTCAGTTGTAGCTCAGAATCCACTATTGTAATTTGACATTCCACCATTAATAGAAAATGATAGTTTTTCCTATTTTATATTTCTATGTAATGGATGTTGTGTTATGAATGTCATGTGCATGTCTTTGAATTGTAGATGAATGTTAGAAATCATATTCAGGGATAGAGATATAGATTTCTATCTATGAGCGTGTTGAATTAGGTTTTGTTCTCTAGGCTAAGTGCAAGAAGTGCGCGACAGAGGGAGGAAACTCTGTGAGCCGACATAAGGAGTGCGTGTCTGAACTCAATGGAGTCAGAAGAGAGTCTGCCAGGAGGGCATACCAGGTTAATTCACAAACTCAGGGAGAAATTTTAAGGTGGTTGAGTACCTTGGAAATAAAGACTGTGTGGGAGGAAGCACAGTGAAGAGTTACTGAACACTCTGAAACACTCTGCCAGGAGGGAATCAAGATAGTGAGAGCATGCACAAGGGAAACACAATTGGAAGTGTTGTTACCCTTAGGAGACTCTTAGAATTACTAAACATTATGAGGAAGGAAGGCTTTGCAAGAGTGCATCGACAAAGGAAAGGAGATGCCTTAAACCTTTCCATAAGGCTAAGGGAGAAGTCGTCGAAGAACTGAGCCAAGCGCAAGGAGTGCGCCAAAGATCTTGTAATCCCATCTTACAAGCTTAGGAGGAAGAGCGAGAAGTTTCCAGGAGGGCACGAGAAAGTTCACCAAGGAATGAGGAACTTTCAAGGGTTTTCAAGCCGAGCAAGGTCACAGAAGCGTCTGTGTAGAACTCAGCAAGGAGTGTAGAAGGAGTTTGAGAACAACATAAGTCTCGAAAGGAGAATTTGTGCTAAGTGTTCAAAGGATTCAGGGACTAGCTGAAGTCCCAAAGGTAGAGATATCCATTGAAGGAGGAGATAGGTGGCAGAAGATCGAGAGGTTCAGGAGCAAGAACTTTGGAAGGTTCACCAGGAGCGAGAAATGATATTTGCGAAGTCGTGAAACATGAAGCGATTCTGGACAGTTGGATCCAGAGGACATGTGGCAGAGATCCACGTAGTTCAGAGGAAGAACCTTTCAAGAAAAGTCAACAGGAGGAGACCCAGAGAGCTGAGAAT
>JASDQU011401462.1:42399-63437 GCA_032191745.1 Picea mariana | reverse complement strand
TGTTGAATTGCAAATCGGGAAAATTAGAGTCGAGAGGAGAGAGGACTCGCGAAGCCCAAACTCGTGAGTTTATCACAGTTGTTGGTCGCCAGGAGAACGTGGACCATATATTTGGTCCCAAAGAATTCATCGATTCAAAAATTGGGGATAAGGGAGTAAGAAACTCGTGAAAGTTCCAAAGTATGAGATCGCGAAGGGAGCCGACTCATGGTCATAGTCCATGGTCACGTCAAGAAGGAGGTCTAGCCCAAAGAGCTAGCGATTTGATGTTAAATTCATGAAAATCTAAGGAGGGGGTTCGCGGGTATTAGATAACCTATGCCTAAAAAGGTAAGGACCGATGATAGAGTTTCGGGTTCCAAGGAGGAACCTAAGGAGTCCCTCTGACTCAGATATTGAACGATCCTAGACCAAGAGGTCGAGTGAGCCCTGAAGGAGAGGAGAGGGGAGGTTGGCATCAAGAGTGGTATCAGAGCTTGATTTTGCTTGTATACGATAAGAAAAGGAGAAAGGAGACGAAGGAGATAGTTTGATACCATTAGAACTGGTATCAGAGGTTGTTTTGTCTACAGATCATAGGAAAAGGAGATATCGGAGTTGATGTAGAATTTATTTCTATAGGCAAGTGGGATAGAGTTCGATACTATATTGAAGCTGTTGCAAGGTGTGCAATAGATGTTAAACAACCAGGTGGGTTGCAGGTGAAGCAAGATGGCCATTGGAAGTCATGAGCAGGGTCAAGGGAGAGTCTGCTTGCAGAAAATCAAAGCGGAGATGGACAAGGAGCTAAGTGAAATCTGAGCCCAGATGGAGAAGCTAGCATTCAAGATGCAACAAGAGGCAAAGGTGCGATGGAGGTACGAGTGGCCTTTGAAGAGGACATCCAAGTGGCATGTTCAGAATTTGTTGGCCAGAGGGCAACAACAGATGTTAAAAATGTTGTTGGGGCATGATGAAAACCTCAGTCATAAGGGAAAGAGATCTGGCAAGGGTCTCACAGATTTCCAGGTAGGAAATGAGAAGGGATTAGTGGATCTCATAAACTACCAGATGGGAAGAAGAGACATCCTATATTTCTAGGTGGTAAAGGGAGAATACATGAATGCAGTTGAGAGTTCACGTCAATTGACAGATGAGGAGGAGGCAGAAGAAATACCTCACTCAGATGTATATTTGCACAGAATTGTGAGTCGTGTGAGTGAAGATGATGAGAATATGAAAACTTCCACCATCGAAGAGAAGGATCAGGGGAACGTTTTGATCATTGGAGGAGTCGAGATATTCCTACCAAGCGACCGAGGAGAGGCTAACACATTTTGTGTGGATGCAACAGAAAGACAACAAGCTGAGACTATCATGGGGGAGGAGGAACATATACTAAAGTCTATCCCAACAGAAGGAGAGCACCTAGTTGAGTCACTCACTCAGTGGGAATTGGAGTTAAAGGCACTGGAGGATTGGTTGGATAGTTCAAAACCAGAAGGTGGCTACCATAAGATAGCCATGCCAAAGGAGACGCACCAGCATGAAGAGCAGTTGGTAGAAGCTGGAGGGAGACCAGCCGAAGAACTGACATGAGTCAATCTGTTAGAAGAGGAAGCTGAGTGGAAGCCCAATAATGATGAGACTGCACAAGTGTAGGTTGCAACAGAGTGGTAAGATAAGACCACAAGAGATGAATAAGACAACTTGGGATATTAGTGTGATTTACCCACAGGCAAGGAAGAAGTGCAGTGAGCTAGTCTGTAATAGAAGAGTCAGCCGATGGAGCAGCTGGATGAGGTGATTGAGGAGATTAGGAAGCTGATGACGAGGTCAACAACGAAAGTGGTCAGGAATAGAAATATGAACAGAGAAGAACCTGCACGAGTAGCAGGGAAGATGTAGGAGCACCAAAAGCAAGGCAGAGGAGCCGAGAGACAACTCCAAGAGAAAGTTTGGGATCCAAGAGGATTTCAATTGTGCTCGAAATATCATGAGAAGGAGCTCATGATTTTTGTAGCCGTGGAGTATGATGCAAGAGCATCGCTCCACCTCAACATGCGTCAACTAATTAACATGCATGGTACACATTCAAGGAAGGGAGAGGCACCACCCTCTCATTTTTCCTAGAGAATATAAGGCGTGATTAAGGCATTTAATGAGGATGAGCTGGAAAAGACAAATTGTGCTTTCACACAAGCTGGAGATAAGGTCGTGATTAAGTGGTTGACGACAGAAGGGATCTGCATTCGATTTGGACTAGATTTCCTTCATTGTAATTTTCCCTTTTGATAGGAGTTTTGAATGGTGATTTGACACCACTAGTTTAGCTTGCGAGGCAAGCTTGTTGAGCCCCTCTTGCATAAATATTTGTATTGTATGCCTGATAGAGGCTGTTGAAGTTTGATGAAAAATTAGTGTAGGCCAGGAGGATAAATAAAAAGAGTTGAGACTCAATTGTAGCTTGGAATCCACTATTGTAATTTGACATTCCACCATTAATAGAAAATGATAGTTTTTCCTATTTTGTATTTCTGTGTAATGGATGTTGTGTTATGAATGTCATTTGCATGTCTTTGAATTGTAGATGAATGTTAGAAATCGTCTGCAGGGATAGAGATATAGCTTTCTATCTGTGAGTGTGTTGAATTAGGTCTGGTTCTCTAGGCTAAGTGCAAGGAGTGTGCGGCAGAGGGAGGAAAATCTATGAGCTGACACAAAGACTGTATGTCTGAACTCAGTGGAGTCAGAAGAGAGACTGCCAGGAGGGCATAGTAGGTTAATTCATAGAATCAGGGAGAAATTTCAAGGTGGTTAAGTACCTTGCAAAAAAATACTGTGTGGGAGGAAGCACAATGCAGAGTTACTGAACACTCTGGAACACTCTGCCAGGAGGGCATCCAGCTAGTGAGAACATGCACAAGGGAAACATGATTGGAAGTGTTTTTACCTTTAGGAGACTCTCATAATTACTGAACATTCTGAGGAAGGAAGGATTTGAAAGAGTGCATTGACAAAGGAAAGGAGATGCCTTAAACCTTTCCATAAGTCTAAGGAAAAAGCCGTCGAAGAACTGAGCCAAGCATAAGGAGTGTGCCAAAGGTCTTGTAAGCCCATCTTACAATCCTGAGAGGAAGAGAAAGAAGTTGCCAGGATGGCACGATAAATTTCACCAAGGAATGGGGAACTTTCAAGGCTTTTCAAGCCGAGCAAGGTCACAAAAGCATCTGTGCAGAAATCTACAAGGAGTGCAGAAGGAGTTCGAGAACAACATAAGTCTCAAAAGGAGAATTTGTGCTAAGTGTGCAAAGGAGTCGAGGACTAGCTGAAGTCCTGAAGGAAGAGAAATTATCCATCGTTAGAGGAGACAGGTGGTAGGAGATTGAGAGGTTCAGGAGCAAGAACTTCGGAAGGTTCTCCAGGAGTGAGAAAGGATCTTTGTGAAGTCGTGAAATGCAAAGAGATTCTGGACCGTTGGATCTAGACGACACGTGGCAGAGATCCATGTAGTTAAGAGGAAGAACCCTTCGAGAAAAGTCAAGAGAAGGACTCCCAGAGAGCTAAGAACCAAAGTGATATTAGTCATCCATTGGGATAGGATGCATGGAGAGAGATCAACACTTTGCTGAATCGCAAATCAGGAAAAGAAGAGTCGGGAGGAGAGAGGACTCGCGAAGTCCAAACTCATGAGTTGATCACAACTGTTGGTCTCCATGAGAATGTGGACCGTAGATATGGTCTCGAATAATTCGTCGATTCATAAATAGGGTATAAGGGAGTAAGCAGCTCACGAAATTTCCAAAGTACAAGATCATGAAGGGAGCCGATCCATGGTCATAGTCTGTGGTCACGTCAAGAAGGAGGTCTATCCCAGAGAGCTAGGGCTTTGTCGTAAATTCAGGAAATGCTAAGGAGGGGGTCCGCGGGTATCTCATAACCCGCGCCTAAAAAGGTAAGGACCGGTGATAGAGTTTTAGGTTCCAAGGAGGAATCTAAGGAGTCACTCCAACTTAGATATCAAATGATCCTAGACCGAGAGGTTAGGCCATCCTCGAAGGAGAGGAGAGGGGAGGTTGGCATCATAATTCCCATTCCTTTGACAATGTGATCAATAATTTCGTGTTGGGATGAATTTAATAAATCCTTTCTTGGACTGAGTTGAATCCCCATTGGATTTTCCTGACTCTTGTCTTGATTGTGATGAATTCACATGCGGATTCTTCTTGACCTGTAGTGTTGCATCATCTTGTCTTGGCGTACTCCTTGTCGCCATGATCTTCTTTCTGTATATCTTTTGCTTCCAACATACTGCAACACAATGGTTATGAATGCCACAAAATGTAAATGAAATTACTCTTTTTATAAGTTCCATGACCTTAACATGTTCTTCATCAAAGGTAGGGGAAGGGGATTTATACCTTCAACCATTTTACCTTTCTTTTGCAACTCACTGTTCGCGTCACTGTTGGCTTGAGATTCTTTCTTGCCTTTATGAGTTCGAATCCATGTTATTTTCAGTTCTAGATATCGATCCCAACAATGATCAACATCATGTCCGAACTTCTGACAATGTGTACAATAAACCACTAGATGGATTTTTTTCATCAGTAAACTCTTTTGTGTATCCCAATCCTTCATGGAGTGGTTGTTCTCACACCTCGATAGGCTTAGATCTGCCTTGGCCATGCTTTCCAAGACCTTGTCCTTTCATGTAGCAAAACTTGGATAGTGTCTTCATACCAATTCCTTTGGTATTCTTTTCAAAAGTGGAAATATCATGATCGCCTGATTACAGTTCTTGATTAGCTACAGGAGAAGCTAGAGTATACTGAGTACTTTTCGCTCATGAGGAAAATGTGCCAATGGACTCTCTTACTGACTACTCCTCAACTGGATTATAAGGATTATATGAATTCTCCTCTTCTGATTTCCCATGGAATGGATGAATTTCATCATCCTTTACAGGACTCAGACTCCTAACAGAAGGAATTCTTCCAACTGGTCTTTCTTTTGTTGCTAACACCAATGTTCATAGCCTTTCCCTGTCTTCTTCAAGGATTTGTACCAATCTTCTCATCTCGTCATTTTTCTTGCTAAATATGTTTATTTATCTCCTTGATTTCCTAGATTCTATCTCTCTTCAATATTTTCCCCATGCTTATTCACAATTCCTACAATATAGTCAACCTGCTCTGATACCACTTGATCTGAAATCGGTGCTTAGAAATTTACACTTTGATTTCGATTTTAACAAGATATTTTCTGACAATGCATGTGAATTATATGAGCAGTAAAAAACTTAAAGAATGAATATAACTTGCATAAAACACACAAGACACAAACCATAAATATATTGAACATCAGAAATTGATAACAGAGTTCAGAAGATCTGCCTACGTCTCCGGGCCTTTAGCTGTAGTGTGGGGGGATTCTTTATTATTCCTCAATGCTAAAAAATATGCTTCAAAATTACATCAATCAATTATCTGACTGAATCAATTGTACTCTACTCTATCTCAAGAATCTGATGCAACAAATGACACTCAAAAAGGCCCATGTGGCCAAGTGTCAATCCCAAACAACACCCCACCCTGATCCTCTACATCTGGTCACATGGAAGGTGCCTTGGTCGAAAAGTTAGTCCTGTCGACTGGGCACTACCCCCTAAATTACCGCTAATATCAATTTAAATAAATATTGTGCCATATGTTATAACAAGCAAGATAGTAGCCCAGGTGGCTAGCATGTGGATGTTGGGTCGTTGCCAAGCCCGAAAGTTGGGGGTTCGATCCATTGAAAGTGAATTATTTTTTGACTTGACCCTCATTGGATTTATACAGGGTGCCACGTGACTCCCTTTGATTGGGCCACGTGTCACCTCATGATTGGATCGTACTACTGACTCATTGGTTCAGTTACCATGCAGTCAACTACCCAGTCATCACTACCACATGTCAAATCTGCATAGTCAACACCATACTTGCCATGTGTCCCAACCAGATGTTTCCATGTCACTTTCGTATTGGCCACATGTCATGTTGCTACTGGTGCCACATCATCATACGGATTTCCATGTTAGCTTCCTACAATTCCATGTGTCAACTTTTTACTGGTCCAACTCGACCCTGAAAATGCCAAATTCACCTACCATGTGGCATGTCCTGGTGCTACCACATGTCGTGCTAATGTCATCATGATGTACTATTGATGTCATCTTCCACGTTAGTTGTATGGACTTTGACCTTTAACTTTTTGTCTCTTTGGACTGAAATTCAGATCGCGATAATTTCGCCATACAAAGTCCATTTTCGAAAAAGTATACACTGTCTAAATCGATACGACAAGCACTACGCAATGGCGTTGGTTTCGTCCAAATCCAAGAAATTCAATTTTTTGTCCTTTTTGGATCCATTTGGATCAATAGCCCCGCTCCAAACAATCATGGTAATTATTCCATGTAATAATGGTAATCACGGTGATAGATGAGATGATTCCATGTTCCAGTGGCCCTTCAAGAAGTGCAGTAAAAACCAAATTTATGTGTTCCTGAAATTTTTTCTCCTCCACCTTTGTCAGATCAAGAATAACTTCTCCATTGTCTCTCACACTGCAACAAATTGCAGAAATAATGTTTCTCAAAGGAATTGCATCATCCACCAAAGCAACACATGCTAGCAGAGCTCCATCATTGTTGACAACTATATTGACCCATCTTTGGCTTCCAAATAAACTTCAAGGGTGTCTTTCTTCGGGTTTTCGTTCTTACCCGATGATGACTTCTGCTCATGAACACCAATGAGCATAGGTCCATTGACCTCAACAATATTCTTCTTGTATTCCCTTCACAGGTCAACAACTCCCCTACATGGCACTTGACTGCTCTTGCGACTAAGGATCTACACTCCTCCTTTGACCACAACTCATCAATTTATTCAATCAACCGCTTCACAGTTTCCTTTTTCTTGCACGATCTCTTTTCTCATAGTGACATATATTTTCTCCTCTACAATGGCTCCATCTAGGTGGTGGTGACTCTTTCTAATAAAGATGGACAGCAAATAACTCTCACACTACTACATACCTAGCAACAATCCACATGTAACCAATCTACTCTCACTTAAATGCTAATCCACTACTCTACTCTCAACATGTTCTTTGTGGTACCATATTAAAATGGGAGAGTAGAGTATTACACACCAACAATGTGTCAAGCAAACTATTGAATCAATGTCATGGTACATATAAATACAACAAGGTTTGTCTCAAGAAAAAACTACCTTGATCACTCAATGTATCATTTGAGAAAATATCTCAACCTCACACCATTCTATGACTCTTAGTTGGAGAGAATATCTCTCACAAACAACTATCTAACAAACTTCTAAACTATAAGGTCAAACCACTCACGTAGAGATTGTTCTCTACCTTACAAACATAATATCCTCATAGATGATTAAGATACTTAGGAGTTACATATTCCGAAAAGAATACATAATGCTATTCTCTTCTCTTGGTACTACAATTTTATTGGATCAAGCATTCTTGTTAAGACACATGCTTTCTTTGTGTATCAGTTGAACTCTGGAAGTGGAAAGTAGTTACATTGGAGTCTTCTTATTGGATTGCAGATGGATAATAAATTGCAGTCTATAATGAGATTCCCCAAACATAAAATGTTGACTACTGCAGTAATAATAGACATAAGATGGATTGCTAGATTGGGTATCTTGTGCCAGCAGTTGATTTCAAATTCAAAGGCCATGATAATTTTTTTGTTGTGTAGAGGAAGAACCATGTATCTCTCTTCACTTCTTGATCTTGATTCTTGACCTTCATCCATCTGGTATCTCTTCCTCCAATACCTGATAGGAACACGGATTTCCATTTTGTGCATAAGCTCTGGAACTGCACTGTGTTGGCCACTAGATGGAAAAGTAATATCATTTCTATCACTTCTTTGGGAAGCCCACTCCATAGGTTCACCTCTAATTGCAGGAAAGATACAATGATAAACTGCTTCTTGCTTTTGGGTTTACAGTGACTATTCATTGTCTGCATCTCTACTATTAATAATGAAATATGAGTATTTTCTCTGCCAAATTTTATAAGACTTTTGTTTGGGAATGTGATGCTTTAGGTAAAGGCATTACCAAAAAAAAAAGATGTGTTCAAATCTTGGGAAAATCTACCTATGGAAAAGAAATGATGGCTATTGCATGTTGTGGATATATGACATCCCTACTTTCTCAGGCAATGTTTCTGAATTTAAATTAATCATCGCAACCTCAAATACTTTTTGGAGTAAAGGAATTTATCCCTAGAGAAACACAAATGGGTTACCAAAATGTTGGGATATGATTATGAAATCATTTATAATAATGGAAAGGATAATGTGGTAGTTGATTCTCTCTGTAGAAAGTATAAAGAGGAAGGGTCCCTCTTTTCACTCTCCTTCATTGTATCACAATGGGTGAATAAGGCATGCAAGGAATGGTTCATAGATCCCAATATTGCTAGCTTGATCCAACAACCTCATTAGTCACCCCATGCATCTCAAGAATACACTTGGCACAATGAAGAGCTTTGATATAAAGGGAATCTATATTTGAGCAAAGATTCCACCTTTAAAAAAACCGTACGATCCAAACTCCATGCATCTCTAATAGAAGATCATTCCATCTTTCATAAAACATATGAACAAATCAAAGGCTCATTTTTTTGGGAAGGAATGAATATGGACATCTACACTTTTCTTGTCGAATGTGACCTTTTCCAACAACATAAGGGAGAAACATTAAAACTCCGGGTGAAATACAACCTTTACCTATTCCCCCCACTATATGCACTGATATTTCTATGGAATTTATCGTGGGGTTGCTCAAATATAGCAATAAATCTATCATCATGGTTGTGGTTGATTGTCTTTCTAAATATACTCAGTTTTTTGACCTACAACACCCCTTTAAAGCTTCCATACTTGCTCAAGTAGTCATGGATAAAATCTTTAAACTCTATGGTATGAGACAAACTATTGTCATGGACTATGATCCCACTTTCACTATCAATTTATGGCAATAATTGCTTATGCTCTAGGGAACTCAACTTCATCTTATCACCACCTATCACCCCCACTAATGGCCAAAATGAAGATGCCAATAAGTGTTTGGAAGAATATTTGAGGTGTTTTACTTCTGAACAACAATCCCAATGAGTTCAGTGGCTACCCATGGCATAATCGTGGTACAATATAACTTATCATAGTGCCAATTGAATGGCCCTCTTTGAGGCTATAGCAGATTTTAATCTTGTACAATATTTTACTGCAAACAAATTTTCAATAAAAGAACAAAAAATATACAATGGAAAATACACACATTACACATAGATTTTCCCCCCTGGAAACCCAAACTGTGAAAAAACATCATATTCTATATTCATTCATATCATACATTGTTTACAATACAATATGCATATAGAATACAATGGCATCCAAAACCCTAATTCAATGACCTGGATTAGTCGACAACCCTAATTCCTTAACGATAAATATAAAACCATTGGAAAAAAACCATGTACCGAAAAACCACCCATAAATGGAAACAAAAACCGAGGACCACCCAAAAATGGACACTAGTTCTAGTCATGAAAAGAATATAACACATATCCAACATTCTCCCACTTGTTGTTTTATTTTCATACATGGAGTTACAGGGTTACATAGTCAACAATCCAGGGCAAAAATACCCATAGATCCTCTACACCAAGAGAACTTATTAGTGCTCACATATTTTGTTAATGAATCTGAAACATTCTTCAAAACGTCCACCTTCATCAACAACACCTTCTTTTCTTCAACCATGTCTCTGAAAAAGTGATATTGAACATCAATATTCTTTCTCTTTGAATGATAAGTCAAGTTCTTTGCCATAAAAATTGCACTCTCACTGTCACAATGTATCCTTACATATTGTTGTACCAACCCAATACCTGGACACAATCTTTGTAACAATATTGCTTCCTTTCTTGCATGAGTTCATGTCATGTATTCAACTTATGTAGTTGAAAGTGCCACTACAAACTGTATTTTTATCATCCAACTGATTTCTCCTCCAAACAGGTTAAACACATACCCTCTTGTAGATCTCCTACGATCCAAAACTCCATCCCGGTCTGCATCCACAAAGCCATGTATGTACAAAACTTTGTCCAATCCTAGTCTTCCTTGATAGCACAATCCATAGCTAGAAGTGCCACACAAATACTTGAAAACCCTCTTTAATATTATCCAATTCTCATTCCCTTGTTTTGAGATATACCTACTCAAAACTCCCACTGCATGTGCAATGTATGGTCTAGTACATACCATTTCATACATTAAACTTCCAAATACACTGACATATGGAACACAAAACATGTCCTCCTCTTCTTCCTATGTCTTGGGACACTGATTTGCATATAAATTTACACCTACAAGAATAGGGACCCTGACCGGTTTACATTACTACATATTAAACCTCTGCAATATTGTCTCAACATATTTTCTCTGATTTAACTACAGTTTCCTATTTTTCCGAACTCTTTTAATTTCCATGCCCAAAATGAAATTTGCAGCACCAAGATCCTTCATGTCAAATTTAGAGGACAACTGAGTTTTCACATCTTGGATAATCTCCTTCTTGTTTCATATCAACAACATCTCATCCACATACAAGACCAAATAAATCAAATGATCACCAATTAATTTAAAATACACACAATGATCCTCTTTTCTTCTTGTGAAGCCAATTCCCAGCATATAAGTATCAAATTTTTTATACCACATCTTTGGTGATTGTTTTAAACCATACAAACACTTTTTCAGCTTGCATACCAACTCCTTCTTTCCCTTCACAAAAAATCCTTATAGTTGCTTCATATATATTTATTCTTCTAGATCCCCATGTAGGAATTATGTCTTCACATCCATCTGTTCTACTTCAAAATAAAACACAAAATCAACAGATAAAAGAAATCTAATAGAAGTTAACTTGGCAACAGGAGAAAAAATCTCACCAAAATCAATTCCCTCAACCTGGGAATAACCCTTTGCTACTAATCGAGATTTGTATTTCTCCACTTTTCCTTCTACATTCAACTTCTTTTTAAATACCCATTTGTTGCCAATGGACTTTCTTCCAGTCAAAAACTCCACTAGATCCCAAGCCTCATTCTTATCCAAGGATGTCATTTCTTCAACCATGGTCTTTTTCTAGAGTTTTGCATCCTTTGAATCCACTGCCTCCCTAACAGTTCTAGAATCATCATCAGTAATAGACAAAGAAAAATTTGAACGTAAATCATATGGAATATACCTTTCCAATATCCCTCTTTCCCGCAATGATCTCCTCAATACTAGAGTATGAGGATCTTCTTCTTCTGATTCATGTTATTTTGTAGAGTCTGATTCATCATTCTTTGGCTCAAACTCTATTTTCTCTGGTTCTTCCTTACTTGGTAGGAATTCCTGTCTGACAACATCATTCATTTCTATAAATACCACATCTTGTCTATACACAACCTTCTTAGTTTATGGGTTCCAAAGTTTATAACCTTTGAGACAATCTTTATACCTAATAAAGATACACTTTTCAGCCTTCTTATCTATCTTACTTTTGTTTTCCTTTGGAACATGAACATAGGCCTCACAGATAAATACCTTGAGATGTGTTAGAGAAGGTTTCTTATCAGTCCATACCTCTTGTGGAGTCTTTTCATCTAGTGCTAAAGAGGGTGATCTATTGACCAGGTAACATGCAACACCCACTTCCTCTGCCCAAAATTCTTCCCCTAACCCGTCACCACTGAGCATGCACCTTGCTTTTTCCATCAGCATATTATTCATCCTTTATAAAACTCCATTATGTTGAGGTGTATATGGAGTATTATTCTGCCTTTCTATACCACACTTCTTACATAATTCTTCAAATTCATTCCCACAAAACTCTCCACCATTATCTGTCCTCAACACCTTGGTTATTTTCTCTGTTTGGTTCTCAACAAGAGCCTTAAAATATTTAAACCTATCAAAGACTTCATATTTCTTCCTGAGGAAATATATCCAATTATTCCTCGAGAATTCATCTATAAATGAGACATAGTACATATATTTTCCCAATGGTCGAACTGACACAGGTCCAAACACATCATTGTGCACTAGCTGTAAAATTCCTTCTGCCCTCATTGCACCAGAGGGGAATCTTAATCGATTCTTCTTTCGATATACATAATGTTCACATAAATCAAAATCTAGAGAGAAGTTAGACATACCTTCAACCATACCTTTACCATGTAGTATTCAAAGACCCTTCTCTCTGATATGCCCTAGTCTTTGATTCCACATCATAACCTTTTCTCCAGAGATTGTAGGAGTTTTTTCTTCTTCTGATCCAATATCAGGAACAATGGAACTATTACACCCATAACTAATAGTGCTTCATTGCATATTATACAGTCTTCCAATCTTAACTCCCTTCAACAACACCATTGCTCCTCGAATCATCCCACATGTTTTTTTTTCAAATATTGTTTTTACCCCTGCATTGTCCATAAGTTGCTTACAAAAATCAAATTTCTATCCAATCATGGGATGTGCAGAACACCAGGAAGTGTCCTAATACTTCCATATATGAGACTCAATTTGACTTTTACTCGTCCTATGATTCTGGTTATGGATTCATCACCTAGGAAAACATTACCTCCATCATACCTTTCATATTCATAGAACCGCTCCCTATGAGGAGTCATATGAAAGGATCCACCCAAGTCAACCAACCATGCCTCATGATCTGCATGTGTGCTTGAAGAATCGAGGTACATATCCTCTCCTTCTTCCTTGGAGGTCTTTTCTTCTGTAGAGGGAGAACGTTCAGATCCCTTCACTTTCTCAATGATTTTGCATCTACATTGTTTCTTGAAATTCCCTTCTTTCCCACATCTCCAACATACCTTTACAAAATTTTGGGGATATTTGTATCTACCCTTAGGCTTAGATATCCCACTTGAGGAATTAGATATATTTCTATCCTGGGAGCGTCCTCTTGCAAATAATGCATTTGTGCTTTTTCCTTCCATGTTCTTTTGTCTCATCTCCTCCAACAACAAGGACGAGACCACATCATCAAAACTCTAGGTAGTTGTATTACTACCTATGGCCACAACCAGACTATCCCAAGAGTCTGGTAAAGAGAACAATAAGCTGATACACTTATCTTCATCTGAAATTTTAATCTCAATAGATAATAATTGACTTACCAAAATATTGAAAGCATTCAAATGTTCTGTCATAGAGTCTTCATCTCTCATCCTCGGGTTATACAAATTCTTCTATAGGAATAATTTAATTACCAGGGACTTAGATTGATACAATTTCACCAACTCATTCCATAACTCCTTGGTTGTAGCTTCCCCTGATACATTCAATAATACTGAATCTGAGAGACATAATCTGATTGTTCTCTTCACCTTCTGATCCAACTTTTTCCAGTCATCTATTGACGTTCCTGTAGGTGTAGTACTTGGATCCAACACGATCCATCGATATCTGTCTACCAACAGATATTCCATCTTGATATTCCAGAGCTCAAAACTTTTCCCATTAAATTTCTCGATCTTTATTTTCAAACTGCTCACCATTTCTTTTCACTTGAAGAATCAATACGACAGATCTACCACTATAACAAGGCTTATCACAATCTCTATCCAAACCCCTGACCATAAAGGCGTCCCCCTGAAGCCAATAATTTCTCTTATACCAAATGTAGATTTTAACCTTTTACAATATATTACTGCAAACATATTTTCAATAAAAGAACAAAAAAGATACAATGGAAAATACACACATTACACATATTTTTCCCCTTGGAAACCCAAACTAGGAAAAATAGCATATTCTATATTCATTCATATCATACATTGTTTACAATACAATATACATATAGGATCCAATTACATCCAAAACCCTAATCCAGTGACTTGGATTAATCAACAACCCTAATTCCTTAACCATAAATAGAAAACCATCGACAAAAAACCATGTGCCGAAAAACCACCCATAAATGAACATGAAAATCGAGGACCACCCAAAAATGGACACTAGTTCTAGTCGTGCAAATAATATAAAACATATCCAACAACTATATATGGCTAAAATCTCCCATCAATGCTATCCTACTTACTAGGAGTCTCCATGGTACAAGAGGTCTACAAAACCCTCACAACTCGGGTTGATATTATTCACACTCTCAAAGTTAATCTATTCATTGATCAAAACTGGATGAAGCAATAGGCTAATCAACATCGCTCTGAATTCCATTTTGAAGAAGGGGATATCGTATTCCTTCATCTATATCCTTATAATAATACTTCCCTATGCAAAAATATAAAACATATCCAACAACTATCTATGGCTAAAACCCCCCATCAATGCTATCCTACTTACTAGGAGTCTCAAAGGTACAAGAGGTCTACAAAACACTCACAACTCGGGTTGATATTATTCACACTCTCAAAGGTAATCTATTCATTGATCAAACCTGGATGAAGCAATAGGCTAATCAACATCGCTCTGAATGCCATTTTGAAGGAGGGGATATGGTGTTCCTTCATCTATATCCTTATAAGAAGACTTCCCTGTGCAAATAATATAAAACATATCCAACAACTATCTATGGCTAAAATCCCCCATCAATGCTATCCTACTTACTAGGAGTCTCCAAGGTACAAGAGGTCTACAAAACCATCACAACTCGGGTTGATATTATTCACACTCTCAAAGATAATCTATTCATTGATAAAAAATGGATGAAGCAATAGGCTAATGAACATCGCTCTGAATTCCATTTTGAAGAAGGGGATATGGCGTTCCTTCATCTATATCCTTATAAGAATACTTCCCTTGAAGACAACCACCACTAGAAGATTGCTCCAAAGTTTTAAGGACCCTATAAGGTCCTCAAACATATTGGGCCAGTGGCTTACAAATTAGAAATTCTGAGCCACTCTAACATCCATCCAATCTTTCATTTCTCCTACTTAAAGAAAATGGTTGGTTCTAATTTCCATGTTCAAAGTAGTCTCCTAGAATTCGATGAAAAATGTTCCATTTGGTTGTAGCTTGAGGCCATCCTTGAATAAAGAGAGCATTGTGTCCACTAGTGAACCATCCTGGAGGTCCTAATACAATGGAGGGATATACAACTTGAATATTCCACATGGGTGTTGGCCCTTGACCAAGTTTGAGGAATACTTGGTCATATTTGACCGTTTTTGGTACTCCGACATCCAGTCGGAGAAGGAGCACATGGCGAAGAGGAGATCACGGGATCTCCTCCCCTTTTTAGGGATTTTTGTAATGGGAATATTGTAATGGGAAAGAGATATCGACCCTTATTTAGGCCTTTTGTATGTATAAATAGAAGGGTAGGAGATGCGTATGAAAAGGGGGTGTGTGATGTAAAGTGAATGGCTTAGTGCATAAAGTAGATCTATGTGATCAGACGTTTGTGTGACTGTAAGAGATCTGTGCCTACTGTAAGTATTGTAAGTGTTGAGTGCATGGGTCAGGGGAGGACTTAGTGCTTGGATCTACCCGGGGAAAGAGGATCTAGCGAGCTGCGCAGATCTCTTGTCCTAGGCGAGGTATGATCTTGAAGGTTTTGTGTTGTAACTTGATTTACAGAAGATAATAACAGAAGAAGACTTTGTGGACGTAGCCCCAAGGTGGGGGTGAACCACAGTGACTCTGTGTATTGTGCTGATGTGTTTGTCTCTCTCTTGCTAAGTGCTTTGATATGTTTAGATATATCTATTGATGCTTTGTGCTTGTGAGATATGAATGCATGCTATATATGATACATAAGATGCTAAGTGCTTAATCTATTAAGTATAACCTATTTATCATTGCTAAGTGCTATATCTGAGTAATTACTGCGGTGCTTTGTGCTTTCTGTGAAGTGTATTAATGAAAGGATGTTAAGGAATAACTGATTCTAAGTGCGCTGTAAACAAGATAATCAAAAATCTGTGTCCCAGCTAAGGTTGTAGACATCTGAGTCCTGCAACCACCCCTGCCTCTACCTCGGGTGAGACTTCATCTGCTTTGCAGGTGTTGCTGAAAGGACCATTAGTTAGGGTTTTGTTGGTGTGCTCTTGAGCGTTGAAACTTGGGTCTGCCCCTATGCCAACAAATGGTTCTATTGTCGAGACCTAAAAATGTGATTGCTAGGAACTGAAGAAGAAGAAGCCTTGTGCAAAATAAGCTTTGTGCGTAGATTTGTTTCCCTAGTGCGCAGTGTTCTGTTTGACCTGTGAAGCTTTGTGCCAAGAAAGAGAGGTCAGATTTGAAGAAGAGAGGTCAGATCTGAAGAAAGAGAGGTCAGATATGAAGAAAAGAGGTTAGATCTGAAGGAAAGAAGTCAGATCTGCAAAGAAAGAGGTCAGATCTGCAAGAAAAAGGTAAGATCTATAAGCTCTGTGCTTTGATAAAGGTAAGAATAGTTAAAAGTCTTAGATTTGGAATCTTTGTGCTCTATAGAAGTAAAATAAGTGGAAATTTTTGTTTCTAAAGCATGGATTTAGGTATGTTTGATAGATTCTGTCCTAGCTTCAAAACTAGGGCATTAATAGATGAAATAAAGTTTGATATGAATAGATATGATAAGTATAGTGATAGATATGTTATACCTATGCATCGAAAGAATGTTTGGACTAACAAGTGGATGCAGAATCCTAGAAAGAGTTTTTTGCATGCTAGTCACCATGATCTTGGTACACAGTACAGAAAAAGTTGGGAAACATCTAAACAAAAAAGAGGATTAAACCTCTATTATACTTGCAGAAGACCGGGACATCTTGCTAATGAATGCCCTGGGAGAAGACCTAGTTGCCTATGTTGTAAGGTTATGGACCATGAAGTATTGGATTGCCCTATAATTATTGCTAGGCTTGAGAAGCTAAATGTGGAGCAAGCAAACCATGAAGGAGATCAAGAGACCAAGATTAAAGCAGAAACCCAGAAAGAATTAGAAAAGATATTGCTACAGATGAAAGATACCTTGAATGACCACCGACATGTTAGGCTATCAGAGATATTCAAAGAAAATGAGAAAATCGAAGTAAGAATAGGGAACTTTGGCATTGACTGTACTCTTAATGAAGAAACACAAGTGAACATTATGCCAGAAAGAACTTGGGAAGCTATAGGAAAGCTTGCCATGATCCCTTCCCTAGGAGGAACAAGTTTCTTCAGAGGAAAGCTAGTAAACCTATGTGGAAGGCTCGCCCAGATACCTATGAATATCAATGGAACTTCAACAGAGGAAGACTTTGAGATCATTAAATTTTTTGAAGACAGCGCCCTGTTTACCATGCTCATAGGAAAACTTTGGATTGATAGAGAACAAGCTAGATGAAAAGAAGAAGAAAAAGTTTTGGAACAAAAGAAGAAAGAGTTAAAAGACTTTATGACCAGAAGGATCACACACTTGATTGAAGAATAGAAGAGAAGATCACATCTATTTAATATTTGCAACTTTGATGTTGAAGCTAAGAGAACACTTGAGGATCCATAGAAGATCGAGCTACCTATTTTTGATACAGAAGAAGTATTATCAAGGAACCATAGGAAATATTTTCCACAACGTGAAGTAATTAAGACCACAGAAGATAAACAACAAAATGGTAAAAGCATTATTGAGACGAGGCTCACTGGGAAGAAGGCTAGGAAGTTAAGAAAGAAAAGGGCTAATACTATAAGGTTACAAGAGGTTCTAGAGGACACTTCACAGTAAGAAGAATTGCAGAATTGGAGCTTTGCCAAGATATCAGGACAACGACATAGAGTACTTTGCCATGATGAAGCAATATAGCCGTTGGAACCGATATGCCCATTTGATCACCGCTCCAAATGGATCGAAAAGCAGTTATGGGTTATCGATAGAAGGAAATAATAGAGAAGAGCCGAGCTGCACAACAAGAGAAGGAGGCCATCCAAGAGAAATGTGATAGAGACAAAGCAAAAATCCAAAAAGAGAAGGAGCAGCTTCTTGCAAAGCAGATCAGAATCGTAGAAGCTGTCAACAGAGCATTTCGCTCTATGACCGGCTTAGAACGAAAGGCCGAAGAACCCTTAGACCATCAAGTGATGAAGCTTGCTGAAGTTATTCAGCAACTGCAACAAAGAGTCATGGACTTAGAGCTTCAGATTATCCCAAGTACCCTGCAAGAAGAGCATGACCAACGAGAAATAATTGCCCAGGGTACAGTAGAAAGGATTAAAGAACTCACTGAAGAATGCAAACAACTAAGTACCAGAAGTGCGCAGATACATGAGAACCTGACTGAGTACCTAGAATTACATAAACTGGAGTCGCAGCTCCAGGAGGTGAAGCAACATGTAGATAGACTTTAGATGTAGTTGAAGGCCCTATCAACTATAGAGAAAATGAAGCGATCCCACGAGCAACGTGTCACACAACAACATATCCACATGATCCAGAGCAAGGTCATGGAAGTGACACAACAACTTCAGCCTTTGCAAGATAAGGCATGTCAACTATTTTTAGAGATTGAAAACCAAGGGACAAAGCTACAACAGGTCGTTATTATAGCAAAGCGGTGCCTAGAAGGACCAGTCAATAACACACTCATCCAGGATTTTTCGGAGCAGGAGAAAATCACAAAGCAGCAGGTTGAAGTAACTTGAGCCAAGCTCGAGGCATTCGAAGCAAAACTAGTTAGACCTGAGTGACTCAGGATGAGTCACAGGTGAGTGTTGGGGGCCTGTTGGCCCTTGACCAAGTTTTGAGGAGTACTTGGTCATATTTGACCGTTTTCGGTACTCTGACATCCAGTCAGAGAAGGAGCACATGGTGAAGAGGAGATCACAGGATCTCCACCCCTTTTTAGGGTTTTTTGGGCTTTTTGGGAATATTGTAAAGGGAAAGGGATATCGACCCTTATTTAGGCCTTTTGTATGTATAACTAGAAGGGTAGGAGATGCATATGAAAATGGGGGTGTGTGATGTAAAGTGAATGGCTTAGTGCATAAAGTAGATCTATGTGATCAGACGTCTGTGTGACTGTAAGAGCTCCGTTCCTACTGTAAGTATTGTAAGTGCTGAGTGCACAGGTCAGGGGAGGACTTAGTGCTTGGATCTACCCGGGGAAAGAGGATCTAGCGAGCTGCGCAAATCTCTTGTCCTAGGCGAGGTAGGATCTTGAAGGCTTTGTTCTGTAACTTGGTTTATAGAAGATAATAACAGAAGAAGACTTTGTGGACATAGCCCCAGGGTGGGGGTGAACCACAATAACTTTGTGTATTGTGATGATGTGTTTGTCTCTCTCTTGGTAAGTGCTTTGATATATTTAGATAGATCTATTGATGCTTTGTGCTTGTGAGATATGAATGCATGCTAGATATGATACATAATATGCTAAGTGCTTAATCTATTAAGTATAACCTGTTTATCATTGCTAAGTGCTAGATCTAAGTAATTACTGCGGTGCTCTGTGCTTTCTGCGAAGTGTATTAATGAATGTATGTTAAGTAATAACTGATGCTAAGTGCGTTGTAAGCAAGATAATCACATATATGTGTCCCATCTAATATTGCAGACATCTGAGTCTTGCAACCACCCCTGCCTCTACCTCAGGTGAGACTTCATCTGCTTCACAGGTGTTGCTAAAAGGGCCTGTAGTTAGGGTTTTGTTGGTGCTCTCTTGAGCATTGAACCCTGGGTCTGCCCCTGTGCCAACAATGGGAACCAACAAAAATCATTTAGTAATTCCCTCATTTTCATCCTTAAGGACAATGTTTCCTTTTAAAGGGGAGGGCATGTTAGGGTCCTTACCTCCCTAGCCCCCTAAATATATAGATGTGTTTCTATGCATTTCTATGTATGAATACCATCTCTAGTAAATAAGGCCCATGTAGTAATGTGAAAGAAATAAATGTAATAAGTCTTACTAGAAGGTTCTTCCTACTAGAAAGTTCCTTCTATAGAATGTTCCTAGGAGGTATAAATTACTTTATAAATATGCGAAAGAAATACAAAATATTTCATGTGAATTTATTTGTAATCAGAGCTCTATTCAATTGGAGGTTTCCCCCTCAAAGACACAAGCGGACATTGCTTTGAGTAATAAAGGTATAACATTTTGGTGCTATTCTGGTTCTTATTTATCTATTGTGGTCACAATATGTCTTTTTAAATTGTAGTAAATTTGGGTAATATATGTTACTACTTCTCTATATATTTCCATTTTCCAATAAAGAACACCACAATTTACCCTCTTCTCGATGCTATAGTTCTAGTTGATCTTCTGATGAAGAATGATTCCAAGATATTTGTATGAAGTCATTTCCTCCAAGCCATTGTTGTCATATACAAAATTAGCGTAGGTAATCTTTTTATATTTAATTATCATAACCTTCATTTTGTCAGTATTAATAGTCATACATGTACTAGAGAATAAATCTTTGATCATTTGTATTTACTTGTCGAGATCATAGGGACTCATCACCATAAAAACAATATCATTAGCGTAAAGGAAGAGGATGACTATATCGTCTCGAGTCGAGCTAATATAACTTGCTTCTTCCAAACAACCCTCTAACTTGTCAATGTATATTCCATATGGGACATAAGACAACCTTTCTTAACTCCAATAATTAATTTATTTTGGCCATCCCTCTATCATAATTCCAAAAACATTAAATTCAAATTTTTTAATATGTAATCTATTTTTACTTCTTACATAATAAATCTAAAAAAATTACTTCATATTTACTTCATGATTATTAAATCTATTTAAAATATTTTTTTCATCGAGAGGCCATTTCTACAACCTAGTATGATGAAGACGTGTAATTCCTTTTGTGCTCAACATGAAGATGACATGTGACATTTAAAAAATATTAATAACAAAAAAACAAAAAAAAAATGTCGACCATAAATAAAATATTTCAATGTCCACCTTAAGTGAAATATATATATATATATATATATATATATATATAT
>JASDQU011401462.1:0-13221 GCA_032191745.1 Picea mariana | reverse complement strand
TTTAAACCCGTAATTGCATACCAGAGACACATTTTTGCGAGAAGGTTTCTGAGCAAACAGTTACAAATTTTCCCACGCCATTTGAAACCCATTTTGGAAATGGGGTCATTTACCTTCCAATCAAGCAGTTTTTTCAGAAACCACACAGATTTAGAGATACATCTAGTTCTTTGGAGGGAAAATTTTCAAAACTTCTTTTGAGACTGAGGTAAACGTTTTTGTTTTTATTTCTCAGAGATTCAAGCCTGTTATTGGTTTGGCTAGGGTTCAAGCTTATATGCCTTTCTATCTGTTTATGATTCTGCATAAAATGATTAATCTTTATCAGAAACGGAAGTTTAGCCCACTATCAAATCTTTTTCACCATGGTCTAATTTGAATTCTTGTGTTGTTGCATCTATCTAAGGCCGGGGATACTTGGGAAGATTTCTTGTTTCAAAATGATTTTAACCTACTTTAGAATGCAGTATAATTGCCTCTCCATCTCAATAAAAAACCCAACTCATGCATGTTTAACCCTACTATTGAAAACCCATGTGTTGATCCACAAGAAGACCATGCTACCACATATCGAACTTTCGTTGCTATCCGGAACCCATTGGGAAAAAAGACACGATATGTTCTCATGCCTAGAAAGTCATTGGAGGAGGTTTTAGATGTGTTAAAGGATAGGTTTCTTGTGGTTCCTATTCATGAGCCAACTCAGGTGGTTTTAAACAAATCAATTGTCAATAAAAAAGGCAGGTAAGGAACAGAGTAATTCGGACTTAAATTTGGCAAACAAGAGGATTGAGTAGGCTGGTAATGTGTTTGTTAAAAACTTAACAAATTTTAACACCTTCATAAATTCAGATGCTTCTTTGTCTAATCTATGAAAGTTTTTTTGATTCTTTTTTTATTTGATTCGATTGGAAAAATAAAATAGATAGATTTATTTATTTTTATTTTTTTACTATTTTAGACTAGCTACAAAATCTTGTAGCTAGCTACAGAATCCTATAGCTTATCTTTTGAAACTATTAGTTTGCAATTGTTATCTAAAATTTGATTTGATTTTATCTTTTTTCAGGAAACAACAGTTTATGATGCTATTTTCAAGGAGAAGGAATTATGGATTAAGCACTCAATAGCTTAGTAATTTCTCATTTTTGAAAGAAAAATCTCATTTATTTAATTATTTTTTATGCAAAGACTCCTACAGGAGTATCTTTTGTTATTCTATTTTTGTAAGACAAGCTTATTTTCAGGAATCATCCTCTATCTTTAATGATAAGAGATAACTGATCCAAGACTTGTTTAAATAGATTTTGTTGCTTAGTGTTATGAGAGAATTTTTCCTGGATTACAGTATGGACATATAATTTGTGGAAGCAATATAGGAGAACAATTTTCTTTTGGCTTTAGTCCTATGTGAATTGTAAAATGCTGGTCTTATTTTATTCTCCTATTGATTCTATGTTATGAGATGTTATTATTAATGATTTATCTTTAGTCTCGTCATAATATGATATTTCATATCGGCAAATATTTAAACGTTGTCCATGATTTTTTGATCTAGTTTGCACTTGTGTTCAATCAATTATTTAATTATCTTTGAGTTTACTTATGTTATTAAATGATTGGTAATATCAATGTCCAGGACTGAGATTTCTTTCATCCTCTGCTATTGATTATCTTGAGATCACATGATATTAATTGGTTATTTTTTTGCTGTTTTAAATTCACTCCAAATGCATGAAATACTTCCTTGAATTTCTTCAAGAAGATTTATATTTGTCGCTGTCATAGGTTTCCACTTAATACAGGACAAACAAGAGATCATACAATGCAGGAAAAGAATTTAGATTTTGGATGACTCATCAGTTAGAGGTTAGTAGATGCATTCTTTTCTTTTATTTAGAGTTGTTTATGATTGAAACGATGATTGCATTAATTAGCTTTGACTGTTTTTGTGTCATTGTTTCAATCGTATTCATTTAGTATTTATTTGTTTAATATCTTTAAAAAATCCAAAAAGAAGTGTTGTTCATGTTTGATTCAAAAACTTTATCAAATAATCATTTTCGCAAGATTTCATGCAAACCTTGTAAACTGTATATAAATTGTTCATAATCATTTCTATATTCACATTCTTAGATTAACATTTGTAATTATTGTGTCGATTGTTAGAATCTTTTCTTTAGTTAGTTTATTTCCTTTTGCTATCTTTAGGACCCTAGTTGGCTAACGGGGCCATTAAACCCGTCAGGTCATTTCACTCCAAACGGCTTGGGTTATTTAGACAACCCCGATCCAGATTTGACCTTCCAGTTGACGGTGTGTCACTTATGCCTGTCAACACCACCATGGCTCCATTGACGAGCCTCTGCTGATGTGGCATTTGACACTAGTGATAATGTGGCATCTGACTTGTCTCGCTAACATGGAATTCAAGATCCAAAACTCTACAAAAAAGACATTTTTATGAACCTATAGATTTTTTAATTTCCGGATGATCTGAGTTTCACCTCATAGTTCCACCATCTGACCTCTTCCCCCATGGCCTACCACATAATTTTGTTGACAATCCTTCGTACCAATGTGTCCTCTTGTAGGGAGATGACATGGCATATAACTTGGCTTGTTGAGATGGAATTCTAACCCAACACATTTTTGTGGCACCTCTAATATCATATGTTGGCGTGTCATTTGACGTGGAGTCCGATTCAACATGTTGGGATGGAACTACTGACGTGGCATCTGGAATATGAGCTTTTTCTAAAATATATTTTTGAGAATTTGTGTATTTTTGAATCTCTAGATGGTCATGGTTCCTTCTTTCGGTTTTGTCATCCAATATCCCCCACCACGAGTCCTGCCATTATGGCCCTGTTGACCTATCACCACACTAACATGGCACCCGACAGGGCATTGATGTATCTTGCTGACATGGAAATTTGAGTTTCTTTGTTGATGTGACATAAATTGGTGTGGCATACGAGATTTTACATTCTACAAAAATCCCTTTTTTGTGAATCTCCAGAACTCTAGATTTCTGTATGGTCACAGTTCCCTCTTCTAGTTCCACCATCCAACGTCTGCCCCTTGAACTACCACCATGGTATACTAACAGAAGCCTTTGTTGACATGTCACACTAACATGACATGACACCTATACGTTGATGTGGCTTGGCACATGAATTCTTGGTTGAGGGTTATGCCCACAGAGTTCCAACCTTCATCAAATTTCCACATCTAGATCTAGCCTTTCCAATCAATTCCATTTGTAAAACCTCTGAATGTCTATGACCTGGATTTTAGGTTCCACTTTCATATTCCATATCTGGGATCCAAAACTTTGGGAAAAATCCACTTTACAAAACTTCCAGATGTCTGCTATCTGGATTTAGGGTTCCACCACCAGGTTCCATATCAAGGATCTATAACATTTGGAAAAGTACCTTCTTGAAAATCCCATATTCTTGACAATATGGGTATTGTAGTTCCTATGTTTTGGTTCTTCTTGTCTACCAATGTGCCAAGGAATATGGATTTGACTTATTCCCTTAACCTATACAACAATTCTTCCTATATTTGTCATCTTTGCAACCTACCATTTCACTCCAGGGCATACTCATACATCCAATTCAATCCTCAACTCATTAATATGATTTCCTTCCTTAGGCCAATTAACATAGGACATTCATTACTGTGCATACAGGGAGTATAGTTCATATAGGAAATTATAGGACATGAATTAATTCATTTACCTTACATTTTGTTACACATAACGATACAATTATGTAATTGCACAAGCGTACATAATTTCATATTTTACAGATCATAAAAGAAAACACAAGGAGACTTATCTGTCACAACTATAAACTAGATAATTGACTGAGGGTAGGTGATTTTCCACCCAACCATGGTCTCATATGCACTAGTCCTCTTTTCAATTTGGCCACCCCCTTTCTAAGCCATGATGCCAGCATGGGAACACTCAATCTTTCATAGCACATTGGCAGTGTGACAACCACTCTCCTTCACTGCAACCACTCGAAGAAACCTTTCCCCCACCTTTTCATGAGCCTCCATGAGGTTTCTCATATTCCTTCCCAAATGGGTTTACTTCCTCATGAGGGAGTCCTTTCCATTACCCAACAATCATCAAGCTTGCGACCTCCTCAGTCCATATTGGGTTCATATTCTCTGACCAGTCAGATGAGATTTATGCTCTTCTTTTATGAGCCTACTCTACTCATGGAATCTCCCATAGCTCAGAGTAAATATCTCTGTGTCTCACTATACAAGTTCCCTTAGACTCAAAATTTGTCTTCTCTCCATTTCCAAGAATCTCTCTTTACTCTTCTACATGTCCCCCGTGCATCTTTGTCTTTATTTTTTCAAGAAGGTTCTCAATCTTCTCTTCTCTTCCTTCTATCAAAAGGAACTCATGGGTAAATCATAGGTATTTGAGATGGGTACTCTTTTGTACCCTCTGTTGATAGTTTTCTACTATCCTATCCACTCCTCCATAATTCTATTCAATGTAGACAATTATTTGTTCAACTACCAACCCCCTTTGTTAACTTTATTTTCTTTGAGTTTAGGAAAAAACAGAATAATTGATTAGTCCCAAAAATAATTAATTCAACAAGGAGGATTGAGGTTTTTTAGCATGATGAACCTAAACTTTAGGCCCCCTCATTATTCCCTCTCATTATATCATGGCTAGTGTTAGTTCTCCACTCTTTAGTTAGTTGGTTTGGATTTCTTTTATTAAACAATAATTCAATTACATTGTTCATATGCCATGGCATGGAAATAATATCTCCATGTTGAGATAAAATCATCACTAAACATAATTTATTACAAATTAATGAGGGCATCAAAATTGGGGTGTTACGATACCCTCCACCTTATTAGGAACACCATCCTCATTGTTCTCCCTAATCTTAGCAAAACTTTCCATGTCTTCATCCTTCAACTACTGCAACAATGTCCTTCTCTTCACTGTCTAGTCCATTTCTAAACTTCTGGCATTTCAACATTATTCCTACAACAATTACCATTAACATGGACATTTAAACTAATTTTATGTATAAACATTCATTTTTTCTCATAATATAGACAAAATATGATTATCGACACAATAATTATTTGTTTGATCATGGATCTGCATCCATTTGGTTGCCACAGTTAGAGTTCAACTCACTATTTTCTCAAACATACCCAATGTTCTCATGATCCCAAATATCATGCTTTTCAATCAAGTCTCCTCTTTCTTTCATTTACTCTCCCTCAAAGATCAGTAATCCCCTTCTCTACTACACAATCCCTCAAACGATCCATCTTTCCAAGGATTCCTTGCACATGAATAGTACAAATACTCACAAAGTCTTACCTCCAATGAATCCCTCTGAATTTCTCTAACGTAGCATAACACATCTCAGTGGAAATCATGCCATATCACAAGGCTTTGGTGTCACAACAATATCCTTTTCCCCATGATTTTAAGTTCAACAACCAACATCTGTCCCTTTAGGCCAAATTTGGCATCTCTCCCAATCACATGCATATAGTAACTATGAGATATTTTCATAATATTTTCATTCAAAAATATTTTAAATTTGTTTCCCACGGATATCTAGTTCCAGTTATTAATTTTTCAGATATGTTCCATATAGGAACTCGGATCCCACAAGTATGAGACTTCCTTCTCATAATAGTTTGTCTCTTACATTATTTCCATATCCAAGACCATCCTTCCTACAATTCTTAATATTCTTTTAGCCAAACAAGTTTTTAGTATTCCATGCACATTGTACTTTCATTGCATATTTATAATGGCTTATAAAGTGAACTCAACATTATACATACTAATAGTTGAATCACTCTTTTCAATTAATGTTATCTAATGGAAATGAATTATCATTCTTTAGATATGCATTATATATCATAAAGAATCTTTCATAATGTAATAAAACATCACCAATAATATAAACCATTGTGCCAATGCCCCTAGCCACATCTACATAATCCATCCTTGAATTGATTCTAGAATACGACATTGTTATGTTAGGTATTCCACCATGGTAAGTTGGAAACTCAAATATTAATATAGTGACATGGCTAAATTTACTGGCATTCATTTCCACAACAAGAGTATGTCTCTTTTCTGGAGTTGATCATGACCCCAAAATCAACATAACAAAATCAGGAAATCAAAGAATTTTACATAAATTCATCCATGCATCCATTTTTTACTAGTGACCAAGGTGCCAATAGTCATGGCTGCCCAATTACTCCCCTTACTATTTCCACAATTATTTTGGGATACTAGAAGGTTTTTCCTTCCATGAGGGAAGTCCAATAAATTCCCTTTTCTACACACATGCATGTTCTTAATGCATTTAACATATGTGCTAATTATTAGCACAATCATTCATTCATCCTTGGATAATAAATGGAAACAATACATATATTTTCATGAATTCATTGCAAATATTCCAATCCATATTTTCTCATTACAGGTTTCTTCCTCTACCATACATGTGGGGTGTCCATGACATACACACAATCATTCATATTCCTATACATATCACCCAAGATATAAAGTATGTTTGGAGGAATTCTTACCGAATTCCTTTCAGACTTCATGCTACAATGGCATAATAAATCTCATACATGCCTAGCTCCCAACAACGTTTCTGATGTCACCTCATCAATTGGTGCTTTGTGGGAACTCACAAGATTTTGTCATCAATTCTTTCAAAAACAACTCTCTTGTCTTTACCTCTACATGAGGTGTTCCATCATTGGCAGATATCTCCTCAACAACTCCAATCTTTCCAATAAACAACAATCATCATCACAATCATATCAAATATCATTCCAATCACCATCTATATGCCATAACACTCTATAAAGTCAATAAGCATGATCAAATATGCCCTAGCATATCTATATGCACTCTTCCAAATTATCCTCAATGTGTTCATTATTGTGAGCATAAAAATGTTTTAGCTATTTTTACTTTCTCAAATCTATCAACATTCTTATGCCTGATATAATCACATATCGGTTTTCTCATTCTAGAGAAATATAATTAACAATAAGAGAGGAGTCAAGGAATTATCCCTTTTCCCAAATCCTCTGTAAAGTCTAGAATTCTCAGCATGGTTGAGTTATCTTCATGACCCTCTTTCCATTATGTTCCTTTTTGGTTGTTCCATTTTTCTTTGATTAGTTCCAGTCAAGTTCATATTGAAATTTTCTAACTTAGGAAACCCATCTTCCATGGATGCAGTACCATACCAAAACATCATGGTTAGCTCATAAGTTCAATTACAACAAGGTGCCTTCTTCACATAAACCAAATAAAATTAGAATTATTAATATTTTATCATATGCATGACTTCAACACATCATGTTTTAAAAATGTAATCCATGATTCTTATACATATAGGCTTTTTCAATCCACTGCATTATTCTCGATAGTCATTAATTTTCATGGCCATGTCCTCATGAGAGGGTCTTCCCACAATCCATTGTCATGGGGATACTTCAACATGCAACTTCCTTGTTTCATATCCATTAGCTCCTGAAATGATCTCAACTCACGAGTTAGTAAAAAATCTATCATTTCAATAATTTACCCACTATTTTCATAAAGAATATATGCATGCATTCTTATTATGCATCCAAACCACACCTTCATACATGTGCATATATTCCATCAGTTTGCATTCACAATGTGATTTCATGCACTCAACCATAGGTTTCGACATTGTGTGTGAATGTCTATAGTTGACACACTTCTATAATTTACATAAGAACATATGTTCAACTTAAAATTAATATATCTCATGATTTTTCACAATTATTCCCATAAAATTTCTAAAGGCATGGTCACAATTATATTTCCTTCTTTCATAGGAACAAATCATTATTTCTCACTTGCCCCTTTTAGTATTTCATACTATCTCTTTCTGAAGAATGATATAAAAACTCTTCAAGTTAGTATATAAAAAAACAAAACCTTCAAGGCAGGGTCAACTAAGTAGCAATAGTATTGTCCAAAACATGGAAATTACTACTATTACTCCAGAGTCAACTTGTTTATGCATCATTCACAATAGACATCCTAATTAAATGTAGTCAAACTATTCCTTCAAGCATATACATGCATGTGCATCACTTGGACATTATCCATCGAATTCATGCACATTCATTTTAATTTAATATCATCCTTTCCCGATGATATATTACAATCATTTACTTGACAAGTCTCCTAGGGATACTCATAAATATGTTGTCATCCTTCATTTGGTAGCAATTAACAAGGAACCACTTTTGCACGCTTGTTATGAAAACATTCCATATGCCATAAATTTCACTAGGTAATTCATGGCATTACCTAGTGCATCGCAAGTACTAGTTCCTAATTTCCTTTAACCATTTATTCTCAATCATTTTCAATCATCAAACTTTCACTAAGGTAATCCTTACCTATATTCCCTTTTCATTATTTGAGCATACCAAAACATACTTGCATGGCTATCATTCAAGATCGGATGATACCTTATCCATGAGTTTCTCGATGAGGTTCATGTACACCTTCCCACATCTCTGGATCAACACCTCACAACCCATATCCCTTTCTTCACAAGGTTGTATGTAGAATCCACATAATTTTCATCCATGCTATCAACCTTTCCTGGTTATCAATCATCATCAATCACAGTTATTCATCATGGAAATTCTTATTAGTAGACTTCTTAATACATCTATTTACATGTTAGGTGTAAACTCATCATTATCATATGTATTTGAAGAATATCTACATGCACCTATCACTTTACTATCGTCATGTTTTATTAATGAACATATACTCTAGATTTTAATTCTCTTAATCAACAACATATAATATCCTTGCCAAAAGTTATGGAAAGAGTCAAATATAAAAGAATGAGTTGAGAGATTCCCCTTCATTATCAGGGCTCCATCAGTTGGCCCTCTTTTTCACCTGTGAGCATCCTGACTATGCCTTTCATCTATTTCCGATGGATTTTCACGGTCGTTTTTTCTGCTCTTCTACAACATCATTCTTCTACTCTGTCACTTCATCATTTTTGGAGCATCTCAATTCTGGATGCAGCTTCCAACAACTATCTTCACAATTTGATGCAGGAGAATCGCTCCACCTCATTACGCACCAACTAATTTACACGTGTGGTATGCATTCAAGGAAGGGAGAGGCACCACCCTCTCATTTTTCCTCGAGAATATAAGGCGTTATTAAGGTGTTTAATGAGGACGAGCTGGAAAATCCAAATTGTGATTTCGCACAAGCTAGAGATAAGGTCGCCATTAAGTGGTTGACGACAGAAGGGATCTGCATCCGATTTGGAACAGATTTCCATCATTGTAATTTTCCCTTTCGATAGGCGTTTTGAATGGTGATTTGACACCACTAGTTTAGCTTGCAAGGGAAGCTCGTTGATCCCATCTTGTATAAATATTTGTATTCTATGCCTGATAGAGGCTGCTGAAGTTTGATGAAAAATCATTGTATGCCAGAAGGAGAAATATAGAGAGTCGAGACTCAGTTGTAGCTCAGACTCCACTATTGTAATTTGACATTCCACCATTAATAGAAAATGATAGTTTTTCCTATTTTATATTTCTGTGTAATGAATATTATGTTATGAATGTCATGTGCATGTCTTTGAATTGTAGATGAATGTTAGAAATCGTCTTCAGGGATAAAGATATAGCTTTCTATCTGTGAGTGTGTTGAATTAGGTCTGGTTCTCTAGGCTAAGTGCAAGGAGTGCGCGACAGAGGGAGGAAACTCTATGAGCTGACACAAGGAGTGCATGTTGTAACTCAGTGGAGTCAGAAGAGAGACTGCCAGGAGGGCATACCAGGTTAATTCACAGACTTCGGGAGAAATTTCAAGGTGGTTGAGTACCTTGGAAAGAAAGACTGTGTGGGAGGAAGAACAGTGCAGAGTTACTGAACACTCTGGAACACTCTACTAAGAGGGAATCGAGCTAGTGAGAGAATGCACAAGGGAAACATGATTGGAAGTGTTGTTACCCTTAGGAGACTCTCAGAATTACTAAACATTCTGAGGAAGGAAGGCTTTGCAAGAGTGCATCGACAAAGGAAAGGAGATTCCTTAAACCTTTCCATAAGGCTAAGGGAGAATTCGTTGAAGAACTGAGCCAAGTGCAAGGAGTGTGCCAAAGGTCTTTTAATCCCATATTACAAGCTCAGGAGGAAGAGCGAGAATTTTCGAGGAGGGCACAATAAAGTTCACCAAGGAATGAGGGAACTTTCAAGGATTTTCAAACCGAGCAAGGTCACATAAGCCTCTGTGCATAACTCTGCAAGGAGTGTAGAAGGATTTCAATAACAACATAAGTCTCGAAAGGAGAATTTGTGCTAAGTGTGCAAAGGATTTGGGGACTAGCCGAAGTCCTGAAGGCAGAGATATCAATCGAAGGAGGATATAGGTGGAAGAAGATCGAGAGGTTCGGGAGCAAGAACTTTGGAAGGTTCGCTAGGAGTGAGAAAGGATATTTGCGAAGTCATGAAACATGAAGCGATTCTGGATAGTTGGATCCAGAGGACATGTGGCAGAGATCCATGCAGTTCGGAGGAAGAACCCTTCGAGAAAAGTCAACAGGAGGACACCCAGAGAGCTGAGAACCGAAGTGATCTTAGCCATCCATTGGGATCGGATGCATGGCGAGAGATCAACACTCCACTGAATTACAAATTGGGAAAATCAGATTCGGGAGGAGAGAGGACTCGCGAAGCCCAAACTCGCGAGTTTATCACACCTGTTGGTCACCAGGAGAATGTGGACCGTAGATCTGGTCCCAAAGAATTCGTCGATTCAGAAATCAGGGATAAGGGAGTAAGAAACTCACGAAAGTTCCAAAGTACAAGATCGCGAAGGGAGCCAACCCATGGCCATATTCCGTGGTCACGTCAAGAAGGAGGTCTAGCCCAGAGAGCTATCGATTTGATGTTAAATTTAGGAAACTCTAAGGAGGGGGTTCATGGGTATCAGATAACATTCACCTGAAAAGGGAAGGACCGATGATAGAGTTTCAGGTTCTAAGGAGGAATCTAAGGAGTCGCTCTGACTCAGATATCGAATGATCCTAGACTAGGAGGTCGAGCCATCCCCGAAGGAGAGGAGAGGGGAGGTTGGTGTCAAGAGTGGTATCAAAGCTTGATTTTGCTTGTAGATGACAGGAAAAGGAGAAAGGAGATGAAGGAGATAGTCTGATACCATTAGAACTGGTATCAGAGGTTGTTTTGCCTATAGATCGTAGGAAAAGGAGATATCAGAGCCGATGCAGAATTTATTTCTATAGGCAAGAGGGACAAAGTTCAATGCTCCATTGAAGCTGTTGCAAGGTGTGCGATAGATGTTAAACAACCAGGTGGGCTGCAGGTGAAGCAAGATGGTCATTGGAAGTCAGGAGCATAGTCAAGGGAGAGTCTGCTTGCAAAAAATCAAAGCGGAGATGGACAAGGAGCTCAGTGAAATCTGAGCCCAGATGGAGAAGATAGCATTCAAGATGCAACAAGAGGCAAAGGTGCGATGGAGGTATGAGTGGCCTTTGAAGAGGACATCCAAGTGGCATGTTCAAAATTTGTTGGCGAGAGGGCAACAAGAGATGTTAAAAAGGTGGTTGGGGCATGCTGAAAACCTCAGTCATAAGGGAAAGAGATCTGGCAAGGGTCTCGTAGATTGCCAGATGGGTAATGAGAAGGGATTAATGGATCTCATAAACTGCCAGATGGGCAGAAGAGACATCCTAGATTTCTAGGTGGGAAAGGGAGAATACATGAACGCAGTTGAGAGTTCGCGTTAGTTGACAGATGAGGAGGAGGTAGAAGAAATACCTCACTCAGATGTATATTCACATAGAATTGTGAGTCGTGTGAGTGAAGATGATGAGAAGATGAAAACTTCCACCATCGAAGAGAAGGATCAGGGGAACGTTCTGATCATTGGAGGAGTCAATATATTCCTACTATTAAGAACCAAATATCAATATAACATAGAAAAACCTCAGAAAAAGTACTCAACGCCTTGAAAAAGAGATAATTTCAGATAATAAGCCTCTTCAAGGGGGAAACCTCCTTTTACCCCAGTTAAATGTTTAAGTACAAGATGATTCAAAATGAAAATGTCTCCTTGGTATATATAGGAGACTAGGAGGTATAATTACAACTAATGGCCTAAAGTTGACATAAATAAAATAACATTACTAATATAATATGCCCCAATTAAGGGGTAATGAGCCAAAATTAGGGCTTAACATGCCCCTCCCCTTGAGACAAGTGTTGTCCAAAACTCTTGAGTAAATCTGGATGCTTCTGTATAAAATACTCATCTTCCCAAGTGGAATCTTCAGTCGGTAGTTTCCTCCATTTAATGAGATACTCTGAAATTGATCTATTCCTCAGCTGGCGAATTATTGTGTCAGTGATGGCTTTAGGCTCCAATATGATTTTTCCTTCCTCATCAAGTTCTGGCAATATAGTTTGAACTGAGATCTTGTCGCCTATAACCTTCTTTAAGCATGTAACATGGAAAACTGGGTGTACTCGTGAAGATGCAGGTAGCTCCAATTTGTATGCCATAGTACCAATATTTTGCAACACCTTATAAGGGACATAGTACTTTGGTGATAATTTATTATCCTTCTTGGCTTGCTTGAGGGACATCTGTTTGTATGGTTGTAGTATTGAAAACACCCAATCCCCTACTTCAAAGCTTCTTTCACTGCGATGTTGATCTGCTTGTTGTTTCATGCGATTCTATGCCATGGTCAGGTTGTCCTTTAAGATTTGGAGAACTTGTTGTTGATTCTCGATGTGATCTTCCACTGCTTGAACCTTAGATTTTTCTTTTAGAGAAGAAGTGATGGAAGGAGGTTGGTATCCATAAAGTGCCATAAATGGTGTCATTTTTTTTGCAATATGAAAGGAAGTGTTATACCACCATTCTGTCAAGGGTAACCATTTGAACCATTGTGTTTGTTTATCAGAGACAAAGCAACGAAGGTATCCTTCCAGACATTTGTTCACTATCTCGGTTTGTCCATTGGATTGAGGATGATAGGATGAGCTATGAGCCAATTGAGTACCCAAACAAGAAAATAATTCTATCCAAAAATGTCCAATGAAGATGGGATCTCTGTCACTTAC
>JASDQU011401461.1:31185-42672 GCA_032191745.1 Picea mariana | reverse complement strand
AATTCCAACACCAACTAGATTTATACAAGAACCAACTTGTATACAAAAAACTCTGTGTTTTCCCGAGCACCACCCTACCACCCTATTTTCTAGCTACAACTAGATGGAAGTTACAACTCCTAATATTCAAGCACCAACTCAAATATCACAGGACCACAGTCCTCCCTAGCACCATCCTAGCTCCCTGATTATAAATAAATGATTTAATAACCAACAACAAAGATAAATCGATTCTTACCACTTCTTCTGTGTTCTGTAAATATGGTCTACTTCTAACTGTTCTGCAATTCTTCTCTTTCTCTGTCTATTCTGCAATTCTTCTCTTCCTCTATCTATTCTACAATTCTTCTCTACTTTAAGATGTTCTACAATTCTGCTCTTTCTTCTGTCTGTTCCTCATATGTTACTCATCTCTGAGTTTTATCTCACACTGCGTATATTGTTGGTCTCACACTGTGCATATTGTAATTTTCCCTTTCTTACAATTCAACTCATTTTTCATTCAGAATGACCAACCACGCACAGTCACTGCGTGTTTCTTTTATACACTACAACCCCTTCAATTACCCCTCAAACCCTAGAACAACGCATCGACAACTGAAACACAAACTGTCCAAGAACCATGATTCAGTTCTGATAACTTAATCGTAACTAATCGATTACCTGTGAGGTGAAACAGTAACCCTTCAATCAAGTTTCCAATTAACCAACACCGTTGGATTAAATATGCAAGATTTCATGTTTATCTCATATGCCCACTAGCTGTGACCGAGCGCTAAACATAATTTGAATTTCATGATTTCACATCTCAACATTCCTATGATGAAGGGTCTTGACACTCCAAGTCGTGATCACCGAGACTCTGAGATGGAACTTAGCACTGTTATTTTCTTCCCCTCACGTGACCACAAGCTGCGCCAAAAGGCGCTTCGTATTTCACAAACTTGTGAACTTCATCGAGCCTGATCAACTGTCGATATCTCCAATGATTCGACGGTCTAGATCTCATCGCGATCTCGCATATCGCGAGTTCCCACACTATATGCTTTGTTGACTCCTCCAATGTGCAAGTGAGCGAAATTCCAATCACTTGCCACATGTCCTATGACTCCAACGGTCAGGATTGTTATCACGATTTCACATATCGCAAGTTTGAACCTATTTCCTTTGGATTTCTCGATCTGTGAAACTCTGAAACGAAACCTTTTTCATGCTTTGACTGTTTTCCTCCTTCTGAGCTTACATTGTTGATCTTGCCATTATCGCTAGGCTACTAATTGTGCTGATCTTTGCCATCAATGACAAACACGCATACTCTGTTTCTGTCTAAAAACATGCCAATAGGATTGTGAAAAGAGTTTTCAACACTTGAAACAATTGTTAACAAGTTCTCCAATACTAAGGATTGTAGACCCAAATGAAGACTTCATTGTATGCAAAGATGCATGTAAAAAGGGACTTGGTGGAGTCCTCAATCAAAATGGATTTGTTATATGTTATGAATCAAGGAACTTGAAGGAGCATAAAGGACACTATGCCACTCATGATTTGGAGTTGGCAGCCATAGTGCATGCCTTGAGGAAATGGAGACACTACCTCATGGGGAAAATGTTTGAGCTAAGAACAAACCATAATGGTCTGAAATATTTATTTGATTAGCCAAATCTAAATGCTAGGAAAAATAGATGGTTAGAATTTCTGATCGAATATGACTTTGATATAAAGCATATCAAGGGGAAAGAGAACAAAGTGGCTGAGGCACTCAACAGAAGAGTCCATGAAATGCATGCTACATCCATTAGCATGTACCAATCAGATTTAAAACCCAGAATTATCGAGGTTGCCAAATCAGATTTGCAATACAAGGAATTAGTGGCAAAATTACAGCAAGGTATTTTGCAGCAAAAAATTGAGGAACAGAAGATAGATAATGATGAAATTATCATGTACAGGGGAAGAATTTATGTACCAAATTCTTAGCAATTGAAAAGTATGATATTGAGAGAAATGCATAATGTACCTTATGCTGGGCACTCAGGATATCAGAAAACTATTACAGCTATCAAGAGCCAATATTATTGGCCAGGCATGAAGAAAGAGGTTGCTGATTTTATTTCCATATGTTTGGAATATCAAAAAGTAAAGGTTGAGCATAGACACCCAGCTAGTTTTCTACAGCCATTACCCATTCCTAATTGGAAGTGGGAAGTTGTAACAATGGATTTCATCACCAAACTACCCAGACCAAACAAGCAACATGATTCTATCATGGTAGTGGTGAATAAGCTTACTAAAGCTGCCCATTTTGTTCTAGTTAAGCTCACTCACAAGGAAGCCAACATTGTTGATGTTTATATGAAGGAAATTTCTAGATTACATGGCATACCAAAGACAATTATGTCTGACAGAGATACAAAATTTACCTCAAAATTTTGGAAAGGATTATTTCATGGATTTGGAACAAATTTGAATTTTAGCACAGCTTATCATCCAGAATCAGATGGACAACCAGAGAGGTTGAATCAAGTTATTGAAGATATGTTGAGGATGTACGTGTGGATAAACCATAAAAATGGGAAGACTACCTACACTTGGTAGAGTTTTCTTATAACAATGGGCACTGAGAATCTCTAAAGATGAGCCCATTTGAGGCACTTTATGGAAGAAAGTGAAACACACCAGTAAGTTGGGATAACCCAATAGACAAAGCAATGATTGGACCAGATTTTCTCAGGGAAATGGAGGAGCAAATGATAAAAATAAAGAAAATTTTAAAAGCTTCCCAAGACAGGCAAAAAATCTATGTTGATAAGGGTAGAACTCACAGGGAATTTAAATTGGGTGACCATGTATTTTTGAAAGTGAAAGCCAATAGAAGTTCCTTAAAATTGGGAAATTGTTCAAAGTTGGAATCTCGCTATTGTGGGTCATTTGAAATCCTAGAGAGGAATGGTCCACTGTCTTATATGATTGCATTTCCTGCATCTATGTCTATTCATAATGTATTCCATGTATCATTTCTAAAGAAATATATACCTGATGCTAATCATGTTATTGATTGGAATGTGATTCAGTTGGAGCAAGAAGGCACTTTTCAAGTGCATCGAATACGCATTCTAGACCAAAAAATCAAATAGCTCTGGAATCAAGCCATAGGGATTGTAAAGGTCCAATGGAATTGGTACGGTCCTAAAGACGCTACTTGAGAGCATGAGGATGCAATGCGGGCAGAATACCCACATTTTTTTGAGGATTTTTGAAATTTTGTTGTACACAGGTACTTGATGCACTGAGGACAGTGCATAAATAAGGGGAGGGGATTGTAATATCCCTAAGGCCGAACCCAATTGTAAATGTAAATGAAAATGTACTTAAGCTGGTGAGTTGTTTTGATATCATTTTTGTATGCACATTTCATGGCATAGTGCGTGCATGTACTACGCTATGAAATGATGAAGTGTGCACATTCCAGTATACCATGCGCAACATCTTAAGTGAGCGCGATTGTGAGGCCAACGAGCCTTTGTGTATATGATGTGTTTTATAGGTTGGTAAACTATTTATTATAAGCTAGGATGCTTATGTTTGGATTAGGCCAGAGAGCCTAGATGTTAAAGGCAAGTGCACCTATTTGTATATGTCTCATAATTAATATAAAATACATCGTTGCACGCAGACCGACCACGATAAAAGAGGTGGGGGACTAAACTCCACTAGATAGGGAAAGGGAGAGGCTAAGTTAAGAAAAGGGACTAAGCTAGGGAGGTTAATCCAAAAAGGAATATTATATTAATATTTCTTAAATATAAAGTATGGATAATTATTTTATCCCAAGTTCTAAAGTTGGGGAAAAGTAGGCCAAAGTAGCTCCCAACATGACAAGTGTCAAGTTGGGGACATGCATAAATATTGTTGGGACTTAGTTCATTTCCTATCATCTTTTCCATCATTCTTCCCATCATTCCTTCCATCATTCACTCATCTAGTCAATCATCCATGAGCATGCACACACCCATTGAGCTATCTTTCATACCTTCATGACTGTACCTGAACTTGTATCCATGGCAATTTTGTGAGGGTGTAGTTGGTTATCTTGGGAGATGGATTGAAGAAGCGGGTTGTTAGGCCCGTGGGATGTTGAAGAGGTGGGTTGTCAGGCCCGTGATAAATTCTCTGAGGGAGATAATTGTTGGGAATTGATTTCTTGAAGGTGCTAAACTGCAACTACAGCTCTCTGAGACTTCCTGTCGACCCTGTTGTTGAAGCCCAAAAAGGAAGTGGGGCAGCCGAAGGACTATTGAACAGAGAAGGGGAACACTTCCTGGGTGGGACAAGCATGTTGGGAATGAGGGACTATAGGATATTAGTTTGGGTTGGCACCTGTGATGGAGTCTTTCCTGTTGTCTATGAGCCTTTAGCCTAGTTAGGAATCCCTTTACCCGGGTGGAGTTTAGTCCTAGCTCAGGGGTGAGTCACTGTTAAGAGTGATGAATAGTGTGGTCTAAAGTGGGGAGGTTCGTCGAAGGTATGCACGCAGTTGGTGACATTATTACCAAGATAAGTGTCAATTGTGTGATAAATTTACATGTTGCATTGTTATTTACATGTTTATTTTTATGGGTATTTCCTGTATATGCTGCATGTATATGTTTACTATTATTTTAGTGTGAATCTGTGTATTTACAAATGTGTTTGTATGTTCACATTTTATATATAATGCTTCTGCAAGAGTTCTTTGTGTATGTATCTTAATTGCATGCAGTTCGAAAACATTATGTGGCATAGCTTAGTTGGAAACTGGGTATGTTACAGTATGTTCCGCAGAGAGAGAACGAAAGTGTTCTCTGGCGTAGCGTGGCCCAGCATGGCTAGTCGGGGATGTTACATATTTTACTCCTGAGAGACCTCGTAATCTTGTACATAAGTCACCACTTCTTCTTTTTCTATTTGTATGTATTCATTGTTGCTGATTTTCCTTCTTGTATTTATTTGATGCTGCCATTTTTATGCTTGTATATATCCCCTTCATTTCAATCTTGAGCCTTTTTTCCTTCTTGGTTTCAATTTTGATTCTTTTGCTTGTTTGGTTTTGATTTTTTAGTATAAGACCCTCTTTGATTTTTCCCTTGGTTTTGGTCTTTTTCATTTTAATGTCGTAGGTTGTCTTATTTTTGGTTTGTCTGGTGTTCAATGGGAAGGGTACTATTCTTATTGTTGGATGGTTGTTTGAAAAGAATGAAGTTCTAGGATCCCTTTTATCATACTTGACATTTTGGGAAACTCTTTCTTAATGTCATCATAAATGGGAGTAAACCTAATTGTTATTTAATCAAATTCAGTGGGGAAATTCTAAGGAGGTAGCATATCATTCTCTGGTGAAGCTGAAAACCATGATGGCATGATGGATTACATAGTTATGTGATTGAAATTGCACTTTACCTGACCACTTACAATCTAATTTTTCCAAGAAATGGTCATTTTTTATACAAAGTTCCATCACTTGTGAGGATGTGATATTTCAACACCTACTGCCAAAGGTTTTTTATATTTCTTTACTCCCTTCTTTGACTTGTTTGCTTGCTAGTTTTTCTTTGAGTGGGTTGTTGATTTCAAAAAATCCTCGTTTTCTTGTTTGTGTGTCGAGAATCGAAGGTATGCATGAGACTTTGTGTTGAGCCAAGGTTCACCTTAAGCCTCAATTCTCACATTTAAACCATAATCTAGGTGAGGGACCTATGTCACTTGGGCCACATTGCTCAACAAAACCTAGGTCATTATTCCCATTCTTCTATCTTATGTGAATCTCAGTATAAATTATGTTGTATATCTTTACTACACCACTTTCATTCTTCGTTTATCCCTAATATGAAAAATGGTCCTTATACTATGGTTGAATTCCCCCCCTCACCCACATCGGTCACTTTGAAAGTATAAATTTCCACCGAGTATTCTCGCCTGTCTCGTGGGTGATCCCATTGTTCTACATAATTTGGAAGGAATTTCTCCTCCGGCAAAAAGAATGTTGACCCAAAAATATTCTTTGGGATCAACATGGTGTTTTACACTATCATTACTCCCCAAATGTCCCTTGGTGCTATGGTTCTAGTCGAAGACATTGGCGGGGGTCATAGTTACCATGGCCTCTGCCCTTGAAAGAGTATAAGTTGGCTACCTTCAGAGGGTTGTGAACTCGCCCACATGATAATTCCTCGTGTCAATACTATTCAGTTCAGATTTATGATCTAAGTGTGCAGTTTGCAATATTTTTAACATTGGCCCCTTTCACTTGTCACTAGGTAGGTCCCTTGGGGACAGGGTTCTTTCGCAAAGGATAATATGAATTCTAGTCACAATTTGGAAATACAATGCTTCCATGTTGTAGGGATCAGTACAAGCTTTCCAATGGGCTATCTGGACCCATCTACTCTGATACCATGTCAGTGTTTCATGGAAACCTGCACAGGAGACCTAGCTAAAGCATACACAAACAAATCTTATCAAGAAAAGGAAGAGAGATACATAATGAATAATGAGAATCATTGTATAATATTATATTAGCAACGAGTGAGTGATCTTCACTCATATAGGAAATGACATCCTATAATTAAGAATGCATGCATAATAGTGATGGTCTAATATTAGAAAGTCTAAAATAAAACTAGTCAGTTAACTCATATTGAACTAGTGTTACTCCCACTCAACTAGTGTGCCGAAAATAGAAATTTCTCCAACACCCCCCTTGAACATCACTATGGAGTAAAAAATGAGTTCCGACTACTAGGCCATTTTAGGTACTCATGTACAATGCAACTAATTAACACTAAATAAAAATGAGGAAAGAGGGAAAACCACATGGGAACAAAACCCCCCCTCAAAAGATAATGTATCAAAAGAAGAAAATGACAGCTGCTAGGTAACTTTGTTCTTCACTGCAAGACGATCCCGCAAAGTTTGAAACTTCTTCTCACTGAAAGTCTTCGTGAAGATGTAGAAATATTTATGGATGTGATGAAGTCCTTTGGCAACCTGTTGTGCCTTGTACTTCTTTATCTTGTGGACCCATATGCACCTAAAAATATTCCTTTCTAGTGGAAGTGGAACCAGATGCCAAGTTTGATTCTCTAGGAGAGATTCATACTCCTCCTGCATGGCTGCTTGCCATAATGGATTTCCCACAGCCTTATTGTAGGTCCGGATCAGTGTATTGAACCATATAGCAATGCATGGGCATCGTAGGTTCTGAAGATAAAAATACATGAGAAGACTCCTCATGTTGAGATCGAGTCCTCCTCGAATCCAATGGATTCCCTACAAGGTTTCCTGTTGCTTGAAGTGTGGTATGTGCTTGCTTGGGAATATGCTAAAGCTTCGATGCTAGCTTCTTATCTGGATGTACTACCTTCTTATTTCTATGTATAGAATATGAGTGTATGGAATCATCTTTGATGTCTGAAACTGATGGAAGAACAAGAGTATATGCATGTTGCACTTGAGGTGCATGCAAACTACTCTCCTTATGTGTAAATAGAATAGAGGAGTCATCGTCAGAAAAATTAGTGAATTTATACAACCTTGACTTGTGATCCACCTCGCAAGTCAATTACTGAAACTGAATCTGATCTAAATTCAACCTTTTTACCTTTCTGATTGATCTGATAAAATGAGAGAAGATTCATAGAAATCTTTGGAACATGTAGAACATCCTCAAAACTACCATTGTGGAGTTCCACTCTCCCTTCTCCTGCTACTACTAATGGAGTATCATCCCCCATGAGAATAGGGGGTCTTGAGCATGGACTCAAAGACCTCTTTCACTACCATATGATGGTATTCACCAGAATCTATAATCCATGAATCAGATGAGGAATTAATTACAACCAAAGCACGATGATTACCTTTCTTAGGAGCATGATCTTCTTCCTTCCTCCTCTTGACTCCCTCTAGAATGAAGTTTCCAAAGTTGTTCTGCTGAAGTGTTTGTGCCATAAGATTGATTTGTTTCTTCATGCATGTGGATTCTTCATGATTCGGTTTATTGCAGTAAGTGCACTGCTTTCCCTTCTTCCTCTTCTTGGAATCTGAAGAGTCTTTGGAACTTGAAGAATCATTAAAGGGTTTGGAATATTGCTCCTTCCCATTTTGTTTGGATGACCCTTTTCCATCATGCATAGTGAGTGCATGTGATTTGGAATCTTTCATGAGGCCCATATGTATGAGTTTTGTTTTCTCTTGTGTAAGAGACTCAATGAATTGAGCCAATGTAGGAATTTTCCAATTTGTTCGAAAAAGACATCTGCTAGAATAGAAATTGGAGACATATACAATGTATTCCAGTCCTAGCTTGGCCAAGATTGTTAGAAAAAGTTGTTTTTCTTGTGTAGACTTATCAATACCACATTCACCCAAGCTGAATAGAAAATATTTAAATTTAGTAAAAAAATATTGTATATTATCAAAACTTTTAGGTTCTAAGGTATTCAACTCTACCTCAAGCATATGACCTCACATCTCATCCTACTTTCCAAAGAGTCCTTCCAATGTGGTCCAGATCTTGTTTGGAATCTTGCATGTAGAAACATGAAACCATAAATTAGTGGATATTAAATCAAGAAGTAGTCCTATGGCCTCATCCTTACAGTTCGCCCATATCATCTTCTCAAGCGTTGATGTAGGTTCTGTTTCTGTCGCCATCGTCAAATTATACAATCTTTTCCTTCTGAGTTGGAATTCTGCCTTGGGCTTCCAATCAAAATAATTTTATGGTGTGAGGATTACCACCAAGTTTGACTGTATAAAATTTGTCCTATCCATCTCTCCCACTGTTTCTAAGAACCCCTAAAAATTTACTCTCAATCTGCAAATGAAAAATTAAAAAATCACGATAGAAATGGCACTTTAAGTGAAAATTTGTATCAGTTTCAGGAGATTATCTTGGGGCCTACTTTCTGAGAAAACGGTGAGGAATCTCGCCAAACGGTTGAAAACCCACTTCCAAAATGGGTCGAATTACTTTCTAAGAAGGCCGTTTCCTAAAAAACGTAATATGTTGGGAGCAATCACTGCTGAAACGTATGACCATAGAATTGTATTAGTTTCAAGAGGATATCTTGTGGCTTAATTTCTGAGCAAACGGTGAAGAATCGCGCCAAACGGTTGAAAACCCCCTTCCAAAATGGGTCGATTTACTTTCCACATGGGTCGTTTCCTTAAAAATGTAATATTTTGAGAGGAATAACTGCTAAAAGGTACGAACACAGATTTAACTTTCCAAAACCTTAATTTTCCTTATTCTTAGGCTTGTCTGGCTTGCTCCAAGTAGCATAGCTCTGATACCTGCATGTCATTTTTTCATGGAAACTTTCATAGGAGATCTAGCTAAAGAAAGTACAAACAAGGCTTATCAAGAAAGGAAGAGATATTCGCTATGGAAGAATGATAAATTATATTCACACTACTCCAATGAGTTGATGATTGATACATAGATCATGATCAATATGATACAATGAATGAGTATAATACACTCATATATAGGGAAAAACATTTCATAATTAAGAAAAACAATCAAGCAATTACCTTTCCTTAGAAATGCATGCATGCATAATAGTGATGGTAAAAATAGAAAGTCTAAAATAGAACTAGTCAGTTAACTCCCACTGAACTAGTGTGTCGAAAATAGAAATTTCTCCAACAATTCTGAGTCCGTATGACCCCATATGAAGGACACAAAGTTAGTGTCACCCGAGTGGCCAAAACTAATAGCTGTGACTTCCTGGTATGATTATGTTCAGATCCTTGTTTCAAAAGGAAAATAAAACCTAGACATGGTGTAGGGAAGTGTGATACCTTTCCAACGGTATATCCCATGCTTAGTTTTGACCCACGATTGGTAAGAATGAGTTTTCGCAAGTTCATGACCAACTTCGAACACCACATTGGTTACAGTGCTTCAGGGTTTAACAATTGTTGGTAAATAGTTTTAAATTAGAGATTTAACAATGCCATGCTGTAATAGACTCAAATACCTTTCCAAAGGCTCCTCATTTGCCTCATTAATACCTCAGATGGCCCGGTTAGAGTTGTCACAAGTTGGTCAATTATTTTGGGCAAACGGGGGAAACCAACTCGCATGGAAGGGTTTCATGATAGCTAAAACAACCATTAATGGATCCAACACACAAATATAATGCCACCTCGTTGATACCTTTCTAATGGTACCTCATTTTCCTCTATTGGATATCATACATCGATTTGGTTCCTTTCACAAGATTGGGTTCCATGTGGTCCCACCAACAAGTCAAGGGTTTTAAGCGACCACTATTCTGGGCCGAAATTGAGGGCCGAGGTGGCATTATTTCAGATTGGTGATGACATATTCTTGACGATATTGTCGAGACCTTTCCAACGATGTGCCCTGCGTCCAATTCTGACTCTGTCTAACTTGGAAACCTTTTTGGGGCTAAGTCAACAACAGTAAAGTCAAAGTCAAAGTCAAAGTTTGACTTGCACAATTTTCGAGAAATATTAAAAAGAAATGGGGAAAAATTATAAAAAAATTCAGAAAGTTTTGAAAAATCAAGGGGAAGACATGCATCCTACTCATGCAAATTTGGGGAATTTAATTTTTTTTTGAAAAAATAGAAAATACAAAACCCCCCCTCTCCCCTCTCTCAAGTCATTTTGGTATTTTGGCCAAGGGGAGAGGGAGCTCTGAAACATGTCTCCAATGGAAGAGGAGGGAATCTAGGAAGCAGTGAAGGTTTTCATTGGGCAGCCAGCCATGACCATGAACCAACCTTCAGACATGGAGTCAGGTAACCCCATCAGTCCCAATTCAAAGAGAAAGGAAAACATTTGTTGGTTATGGTGAAATTTTGCATGAAACAATGTTGTTTCTACCTTCAAAATGGTTGTTCTCTTCCTGGTTTAGTTGTGATATTAGTTGTTGGTTCATTTTTGCTAGATGGTGTGAATTTGTCTTATTTTCATGTGAAAAAATTCATATGGGAGGGGATTCGAACCCCTCTTGGGCACCAGAACCAAGCCTCCAAGGCTCCTTTAGAGAGTTAATTTTTTCAGTTTTGGCTGAGTATGTAGGCCTGTACATGCCACTTGCAGGTTCTGGTATTTGAAACCCACCCCCCTCCCTTTTCCTCTTCTCAATAAACCCCATAAATGGCCCAGGAATTCAAAAGGATGGGAGGGGGTTTGAACCCATAACCTCCCATAACCTACAGGTCCCATTTCACTTTCAACCTGGGTGTATGGACGAACATGGGTGCCAAGATGGGGCTTAATTTTTTTTTTTTTTTTAATTTTAGTTTTATTCTATGGTTTAGTTTATTATAAGGTTTACTTTTTTAAATTTTTAAGTTTTGTTTTACATTTAATTTTTACATACGAAATATATATCATATATGTATTATATATGTATATAACTGAAATTTTATTTTAATTCCTAATAAAACTGTTTTTTTTTTTCAATAAATT
>JASDQU011401461.1:10455-31071 GCA_032191745.1 Picea mariana | reverse complement strand
ACTTTGCCATACAGAGGCAGATTTTTTCCCATGAATAGTCAAAATGATTAGGGCAAAGTCTATAATGCATCCATGGAATTCACCTCCACAAATGCGGCCTATAATTTAAGTGGAATGTCCCAGAGCAACAAGGACTCATTATTGGCCCGATAAGCATGCACCAAAAGGAGGCCTAATTGGGGGTCTCTGAGGCCAAATTGGGTTGGATGAGGAAAACACATTTCAGCTATAAGTATGCAATCATGTCGCAGCTTGTCAATTCTGGATTCCAACCTAGAATGTTTCCCCAATTTCAAATTATTCCATGATCAGTCTCCTGATCAACTCCTTCCTGTGTACCTTTCCGAGGCCATATCTTACTCATCTGGAGTCGGATTTGCGCCAAAAAAAATGCAAAGGAAAGGTAGAATACAAAGATACATCATGGAAACAATAATCAATAGTTTTTTGGCTGTTTGGTACAGGGGAAAATCCTCTCAAGGTTCAGGCCCAAGGGGTCCCCTCATCGAAACAAGCCCAAATTAAAGCCATTCTTCGGCCAACTCACAGGGAAACTTATAGGCAGCAAAGGGGGGGGTATAATTAGGTATAAAAAGTTCTTTAACAATGGGAATTTCCTTACATACAATGACCAAATCCCAAAGGCCCCTTTCCCTCCAAAGCAGCTCAACAATTTCCCCACACCTTTGGGCTTCATCCCAGTGAATCCAACAACCATGGATGGTTGGGAACTATCCTAAACTACCACATCTACAACTGCAAAACATAGTAGAAATAAAAGAGACTTTGGGGTGGCACAAATCCCAGGGAAATTGATAATGTGGCATATCAATTTTTGTCATTTTATGAAAAATGATTTTTTGTAATATGTAGTCTTGCATAAGTTTGTTTTTTGGCATGTATACATTGTAATTAAAGGGTTAGTAAATCTGATTTGATTCCCCTTTTGGGTAAGGTTCTCTTTAGGATAATATCCCTTTTGGATAAGATACCTTTGGGATAGGATTACTTTTTGGTAAAAAGAAAAAACTAATTGAGGGTTGGTCCACTTGTCACTTTTCCAAAAGTCACAAGTGTCTTGCGACCTAACCCTAAGCCTTCACCTCTCTTTTATAAATAAGAGGGTTTTAATTGTAAAAAGGAAGGATGAATATAGTAACAAAGCTTTGCTTAAATTTTCCAAGACTCTTTGTGTGTGTGATACTTGTTAGATTTTCGTTGTTAGATGTGTCATTTGTTAGTTAAGGGTTGAGGGATAGAAGTAAAGTTTTGCTATGTGAGTTATCTCTAGGATGGATTGTTTAGCTAGGTGTTTTTTTTTGCTTCTTTGGGTTTAACTTGCTTGCTTTCATTTTCTAACAACTTGGTTTAACTTGTTTGATGTGTTTTAGTGGATATTTTATGAAGTAGTCAATTGTTTTCAGCCTTAGCTAGTTGTTGGGAATCCTAGGGCCCATTAGGAAAGCCCTCAAATAAGCCTCTTAGTTGGTTGTTCATACTTGTTTACTTCCTCTTTCCGTTCATGTATATTTATGTTATGTTTTCTTACCATTAACCTTGTTGTCCCAAATAGGAAAATTGGACATTTTGGTCAATTCCCCCCTACGGGACAACCATCTTAGTTGGTTTTTATATATCTTTTATGTGCAAATTTCTGTTACATTTAATTCCATTTTTCCATATATAAATACTGAATTTTTGTTGTTTGCCTGCAAGGACATAACCGATCACCTATTTTGTCTCTCCTAAGTGGTTAGGGATCACTTGAAGACCTATTTGAGGCAAAGGGGCCAATAGGACAATGAAGAAAAAACATACAATTTGATCAGTAAATATACCCAATCACTCTCATATTCACTTTATATTCACTTGAACTCATTCCAAAATGTTTGGCACACATACCCATGTTGATATACTTAGTTTCTATAGATAGTTTGAGTAGTTTACTTGTGAATTTTTGTTCATAAAATCTAATCTATAATTTCGTAGATAATCATCAATATTTCAAAATTTTAAACAGTAAACTTCCAATTCCCATACAAGGAATCAATTGGGGCTTCATGCACATGGCGGTCTTGATGCTCGGAAAGAGCCTCAACCCATTCCTTTGGGTTGAATGGTGCAACCATTGCTTGTATGTAGTTTATTTTGTCATCTTTTCATTGCATAATGTTTCATTCACTAATCTATAGATGGTTGCCCCGAACGAGGCCATACAAAAATCAGCAAGCTAAATAAACTCAAAAATCTGCAAAACACTTGAAAACAATTCAGGGCTCTGCCCCATACACTAAAAAAAAACCTATACTATTTAGGTACATACATATACCTATTATTTACAAGGATGATTTTAGGGGCTAAATTTCACTCATGGGCTAATTTTCCATGGTTTTTCCAAAAATGAGATTCACTATTTTAAAAATGATTCGCCCAAGTTCTATAGGATAAAAGTACTTTACCTTAAAAATCGAAAATTTTATAAAAAAACTATATAAAATACTTAGAAATTTGAATATTTTTAGAAAAATATCGCCAAACATTTATAGTTTACATAGGAAGGATTGGTAAGATTCGCCAAGGTTTCTACATTTTAAAATAATTTTTTATCCTTAAAATCATCCTTGATTATTTAGCCGTGACATATATGTCACATACCTATTTACTTGTTTTATGTATATAGTTTTAGATAGATTTCAAATTCAGTGACCAGGAGGCGCGCTTGTGAAAAAAAGATGTGACCTTGCCATGTGGATGGCTTGGTTTTTCATTTCAAGAAATTTCAATTTTGTAGGATACTAAGAGTCAAATCCAGGGAGTCTTCATCAGGAGCCCCTCGGAAGTTGTCTAGTTAGTATAAATCGAGTGGTCTTTCCTTAGTACCACAGGGTCAAGAAGTTGAATAGATTAGCTTGGTTGGAATACTAGTATTCTTGGGTAAGCTCAACTAAAATTCTCTTTAGGGGGGTTCTGGGCCTCTTTCTTTTCATAGGTATCCTTCTTCCATCCAAGTGGCTTTAAGAGCCCGAAAGCGCTAGTTATGAGAAGTAGCTAATCCCTTCTTCTCTAAACTACATGGGGAACTCTTCAACCTAACCACCATGGTATGCTAAGAATACTCTTCTTATACTGGTTGGAACAGTTTTGAGATGTGTTTTCTTAATCAGGATAACCTTCAAAACAGTGTGGTGGCCAAGATGTGTGTTAATAACAAAAGATCAGCAATAAAATACATTTAAAGTCAACCTTTCATTAGCCCACCCCACACCCACGAACCAAAAACTGAAGTTGTAAATACTCCCTTATATTATAGTCGTAACAACTTGTAAAAGGGTTGTTCATCCCATTTTGCATCCCCCTTTTTTATTTGACAATATTCCGAGATCACTTCCCAAGTCACCCTAGGGGTATCAAGCTATTTTGGAATCGTTTCCCTGTTGTAAAAGGTTCAAACAGATTTTTGTCTGCAATTTACTGCCATTTAAAAGGACTTGGCTGTAGATTTTAAGCTCATGTTTCACCCTCGTTTTGCACTCTTTCACTTGAGGCATCCATTGGTTAATTTTCCAGGACACTAGTTTAACCTGGATACCTATTATGGGCCATTTAATAGCGCTTTAAGGAAGTGAATATCTCGATGTTCGCTTTATTTAGTTCATTCTCCAAAAAATCAGTGATCTTGTTTTCATTCTATTGTCCATATTTTTCACCCCCCTGGCCATCCTGGCCATACAGGAAGCTGAGGGAGGACAACACCCAGGGTGGGTGGTCCTGAGAAAGACTTATTATAAGTCTTTCACCTCTTCTTTTCCCCCTTCGTTACGACCTCAGGCGAAGGACCATCTGAGGTGCGAGTAGTCTCTACCTCGTGCCAAGCTATCAAAAAGGTTGTAATCGACTTCATAGCTTGATAGGTCAGATCTATCCCAACAAAAAGATTTTTCTTATAACACGTCGCTTTTTTCTAGTGACCATACTGGGGACACTTGCAAACCTCTTTAGTTTTGCTTGTATCCCAAACTTTTACTAAGCATTGGACCCAAATTATTTGGTGTCCTTTTCCCACTTGTTGACAAACTTTTGTGGCAAGGTCTTTGAGTGATCCTTTGGAATTTTCTTTGGTACTTTTTTTAGTTCAATTCCCTTACAATTTCCATTGCATCTGGGAGGCATAAAATAACGTCGATTTTTCCTTTCATCTTACCTTGTCAGTGTCTGATTTTACTTGTTCTAAATCATGTGAGAAGTTATAAGTGTTATAACCCTAAATTTCACCATACATGCATACCTGGCATTTGGCCCTCTTACTTACTATTTTTGCCAAGCCATCACTAAGAAGTTCCTCTTAAAAACCATATTTTTGAAGCTGTACATGCCCTGCACCACTACTTCCCACATACACATGCTTGTTGCACCACTACATCTCACATACATATGCTAGTTGTACCATTACAATCCGCATATACCAACAAATGTTGCGAAAATTAAAAGGTTGCAAGGAATTCGTTGAGATTACAGGCTATTAGGTAGTTTTCCAACTATCCCACCACCTATAGCCCATCACCAAACCGAATAACCATCATTTTTTCATATAAAAGGAGGTTTTGGGGTCTCATTCCTAAGAGAAGAATAAGAACAATGAAACTATGCCTGTTTCACATCCCCTCCTTGCCCCAAGAATTTTCCTTTTGAGCCAAAATTGTCCATTCTTGCCTTTTTCCTTCATTATAAGCCTATGCCATTTCCCTAGAGAGAAGTGTGAGAGTAGAAAGATGCATAGAAGCGTAGTTGGATCTTGGTGAAGAGGAGCCCAGACCAGGTTCGAGGAGCTTGGGAAAGGACTCTATTCCCTATGATGATGATCCTCTTGCTTTCAGAAGATTTGCTATAGAAACTAGGATTCATACCCCTAAAACCACTCCGCAATAGGTGGAAGGGACCAAAATCAATCCCAAGGACAAAGAAAAAGGAAAAATTCCCACGAATGGTAGATTACCTTCCACTACAAGGAACAGGGTTTTGTGGAATCCAAACAAGGTAAACTTGCCTAGTAATCCATCACCCTAATTCCCAACACTGGTACCTTATAACATCGTTGAATATCTAGTGAAGGTCCCCACCCACATGACATTATTAGATTCTCTTAGAACACCTTCTCAGTTTGAAAAAATTTCATGTGTTCTACAAGCACCTCCTACTCCATGAATGGAACATAGAGTTCCTCTTTCCAAAGATTCCTCTTCTCAACCTAAGGAAGCATATGATGTTATTGATTTAGAACCTGGGGTTACTCCTTTCTATATCTCATTTTTTATTTATGATTTTGTGCTCCATAACTATGTCGCTGACACGGGGGCGAGGCACAATGTCATGCCCCTTCGATTCTTGAGAAGACTGGGTATTTAATGCACAAGCCCATGTAAATATATGTTAGCTTTTGATTCAAGGACGGTAGAAACCATTGGTTTCATCAAGGATTTATCCATTACTTTCAACCAAGCTCTAGATGTGAGCATGCTCGTAAACATGATCGTAGTAGATATACCTAAATCATATGGCATGCTTTTATGGAGGAAGTGGTCCACCAAATTCAAAAGGGTTGTTACTTCATGGAAGTAACCCACTTCACCTTTCCTCATAAATGTGTTGAAGTTGTCATTAGGGCAGAACCAAAATACCGAAAGTAGGTTGTACCTGCTTCCTACAATACAAAACATGTGTCTTTTCAAGATACAAGGATGGGTGCATACACTGTGTTATCTAAGGAAGATGTCACTTCATGAGTTCATTCATCTGGGAGGTTTTAATTCAAGACAAGAATAGAGCCCCAGAGTCCCAAAGTGCCGAAGACACGTGGCACTCATCGGTCATGACATGTGGCACTCATTTCAGGTCATTTGGGTTACATCATTCGCTCTTTTCTGGGTCACAAGTGTCACTCTCTTTTCATGACATGTCAACATAGTGAAATCATATGGATGCGTCAGATCTAGAAGATTATCATTCTGGGGGATTTTAACTGATAGCAAACACATACCTCTGAAGCCCCGAAGCACAAGAGCCCCCGAAGTCCCGAAGTATTTAAATGTTAAAGACGACTTAATCCCAGGTTGATTAGCATAATATAAGCATGAATTAACTACTCTGCGATATTAGCACTATGAAATATTTTCATCCAGAGAAAACACATTTCTCTGGAGCTCCAAAGTGCCGAAGTGTCGATGACAAGTGGCAGTCATCAATTGTGACACGTGGCACTCATTTTTTGTACTTTGTTTACGTCATCCACACATTTATAGGGGACATGTGCCACCCTTCATTTTTTTAGATGTCACTCACAATGACATCATATTGGCACATCACATTTGGGAGATCGTCCTCCATGGGATTTCCAAAGCAAAACGTTCAAAAACTCCTGAACCTCGAAGAGCCAAAGTCTTGAAGTCCCAAAATGATGAAGGTTAAAGGTAATATCGAGTTAATAAGATATTAGTGTTGGTTAATCACTCTAGGAGTTCTGTCCTCTAGACGATATGTATTCTCTACGCTCTGAAGCCCCCAAATGCTAGATTTCTAAGGTGGCTCACCCACATTTATTTCCCATTTGAAAGGTTTAAAAAGAGGTGCCAAACCAGGAATGGGGAAACTACACATCTAGACTCTAGAAAAGCGCAACATGACTCGCTTTTGTCCTCCAAGTGATAAGTGGGGGGGAAACATGGCCAATACTTTCAGTTGTCTCTAGTGGCCTCCAACAATGCACATGCATACCAATGATCATAAAGAACTCATTTCCATCACTCATAGTCATTTTCTGTCAAATCTCAGTTTCCTCCAGTGCATGCATCAATCTAATTTCAGTTTAAATAGTAGTTCTTGGTTGTTCGATTGCGAAACTCTTTTAAATTCAGGCATCATAAGTGGTATTTTTTATGTCATAAGAACCACTCCTCCTTGATTAATTCAGGATCAAAGTATACATTAATATAATCCAGCTGGTATTTAGTGAAGTTAATAATTTTTTTAACAATAGAGGTGGTAGAGTTAAGCCCCAATTCCACACTAATAGAGAGCCTCTGCATTTCTGATAAATATGCAGTTTTTGTATGCTTTGAGGGTTCCATTTTTTTGAGGAAAAAAATGTAAATACAACAACTTTTGTACCCATTATGCACATGTATTAAATATCTTTACCTGGTGAAGATACTATTGTTGACCATGTGTTTGTGTCCAAATACGTATGTGTTTCTTATCTTGAATACAATTTTGATTTGTGTGAAGTTCATTTCTATTCCTTCAGCTATTGTATAACTTGTATTTATTAACATGCAACATGTGATAACAACTATTTTTTGATGAATATTTTCTTGTGTTGCAACCTATGGGAATAACTATGGTTTTGGTACATGTTTAATGCTTGGAATTACATTTTAAGACATAAACTTCTAGCAGCAGATTGTTCATTGAATGGTTTGTTGTTTTTCTTTGTTTCTTACCTTTATTGTCTCTCCTTAGTGTGCCACCAGCCAAGGAAAACCCTCCTCCATGTCATTCGGCCAATCAAACCATGCTCATGTCTTGGTAAACCAACCCTCTAATTGACCCATAAATAAAAAATTCAGCCATTCATAACTTGAGGTGGCCTAACTCTGCCCTTTAGCAGTCACGTGGAGAATTTAGGACCAAAACTCATAATCTTGTTTATTTTTTGATTTCCATATTATGTACTTGATCCCAAAAATCATTTTTGTTGGGTTTTAGTATATATGGAAAATGCATTTGTTGAATTTTTTTCTCATATTTCAATTCTTGGAGCTGACATATAATTACTTTTCATGCATATCACCCACCCTCTGTTGTTGTCCAAGATTACCCCATTCTACCTTGATTCCTTCTTGTTTTTNTTTTAGTTTTAGTTTTAGTTTGATTTTAAGATTGACATTTTTTTGGTTTTGGGTTTATTTTAGTTTAGTTATATTTTATTTCACTTTTAGCTTTATTTTCAGCACTCTCTTTCTACTTGTACAATTTTCTTCCGTCTTTTGATTTTGATGTGGGTATGTCCCGTGATCTCAATTGACTTCTTAGTCTTCCTTGAGGATTACTCTTTCAATTTGAATGAGGGGTTGGTCCAATTCTGGTCAAATACTAAAGAAATTTTACAAGTCATGAGATACATGGGATGCTCTATCTGGGTATAGACTGATAGATGTGGTTGGACACATGTTCTTACTAAGAATACCATGATAATAAATAAGTATAGGAAAGTGTCTATCTACTTTTTTCTTTGAGCTCCATCCACTTCAAACTAATAATATCTCTCATACTATGATGTTTTTTGGAGAGACATATGGGTTAAACTTAAATGAATAACATCTACTTGGAAAATCAAAGCAACTCTCGTGTCACCCTTCTTCCTTCACACCCTATGTGTATATGCATATCAATATATAAATATAAAAGGGTGACCATATTTTGAAATAAAAGGAAGTTGAAAGAACTATTAATGGTGTGGGAAGTACAAGTAAGCTTGTCGAGAATATGGACGCTCGCTGGAAGTGGGGATATGCTTGTATGGTACCAATAAAACTTTGTTGGGGATATGGATTCTCATTGGGAGTGAAGCAATGCCAGGAACTGAGAGATGATTAACACACTTAGGTAAATTATTTCTTTTTATAAAAAGTGTAAACCAATGGTTAAACCGAATCTAATCTAAATTATTTATCCAGTTAAATAATTTACCTCACTAATTGGCTCCTTAAAAAGGGTGCGTTAGATTACAAGTACTCAAAATATTAGATTATATCTTTTAGAAACATGGCATCATTGTGGTATCCATGATTATTGAAAATTTATATGCGGTTTGTTGAGCTTATCTTTAAAATTCATATTTGAAGTAAAGGCCCTAGACTTTTCTTCATACAGATAATTGGTTCTTATAGTATATCACCATTTGTTGTGGCCACAACAACCCCATTTTAATTTTTCTCTCACAAGCGAAATGAAAGCCCCCCCCTACTAAAATTTGAACACTAATTCCTAATCCTCTACTACTATGAGTGTTTCAGGACAAATTGGTAAGTGTGGACACAAATGGATCTCCCTAGTTTATCCCTGAAACTAGAACAAAACATGACAGAATATAAAACTTTCCCTAAGTTTTAATTGTCAAGCATACTAAATAACAAGAGATAAACGACATACCTTTTAAATTTTGCTTGTCCTCACTAGTTTCATCCTCGCTCTGTTTCAAGGCTTATGGGATGTTGAACCTATAAAAAGACATCAGACAACGAAGTGAAAGAAACAATGTATACTTAACAAAACCTATGTATGTGATCAAGGAGCCATACAATAAATTAAGAACAATTTTATGGGAAAGAAATATATTACTGTATTAAAAATATGAAAAGGAGAATACAATCGATTCCTTGATGTTGTAGGGTCCCTTCCAAGAGTTCCTTGCTTCCTGCACACCTCTTCTCCACGGATTCTGAGACTGTAGATCTAGCAGCTACTTATGATATCATCTAGAAAAAATGAAGCTCAAAGCTAACATAGGCCCAAACAGTCCATATGAATTAGCTATAGTTGAATCGAATCCAAACTCTTGTCTAGACTAATATCTCATTAGCTAAATCTATGTAACTAAGCTGAAGTTCCAAAAATTGTTTAACCATTCCCAAGCTAACTTTCCAAAAGAGAGACCCCTTCCCTTTATAAGTTAAAAAGGATAGGGTGAGGAGGTTAGGATGATCCCATGAGACCAGGGATGTGACTCATATACAAACCGATTAGAGGCCACCTCACCCTCGAAGCTTCTATTCTAGAAGCATCGAGAAGCTTCTCTTTTTCCTTCATACAGGCAATCGTTGCACCCTTAAAACTAATCAAACTGTGATGATGTCACAGGCCACTATGGTGCAACCTAGGTCGATCCTATATCATCACACCCTTAACACTGACCAAGGTATGACAATCCTTCTTTACAAGGGTTTTCATAAAGAAAAATATAATTTCATCTCTGTGGGAAAGTTTGTCTTCATTCTTCTTCTGGGATTAAGACAATTGATCCTTCTAAAGACAAAGGATAGGTGTACATGATTAGCATTCATAGGGGTGATGAAAACAATGTGTAATAGTAAACCCCCCAAAGTATGAAGTTAGAACAAAGTGATAGCTGAAATACTTTGTCGAGTGTGATGGGAACAAGGAACACGTCGATCAGAAACCTACCAAAAAAAAAGGAAATACAGTACAATAATATAGCATCACTAATGTAGGAATTCCCATACTTAGAATACAAATGACTCAAAGCATAAATGATGAAATGAAAAGATCCATGTCAAGTATGATGGGTCATGGCCACCAAATATACACTGTGGATCCATGCCAATATGACTCAAATATGAACATAGCCACCAAAAATACTTGTGGATGTATGTGTTAAAGACTCAAATTTGAACATAGCCATGAGACATACACTGTGGATTTATGCAACAGTACAATCTAAATATACTCCAACATAACCTAAATCTATCAGAAAAGATCCAACATCTTCATCTCCACCATTCTATAGTATGAATCTAACCATGTGAATACATGTGTTGAAGTCAAACATGGTAGAAACCAATTGATTATCGGTCATTAATGAATATTGTTAACAAGTGTGAGGGAAATCACCATTAATGTCAATGACTCCCAAGGTACACTAGTACAATCCAACGGGTGAAAATTTGTGAGATGAAGTTGAACACTTGGTGGAATATCCTGATTAGGGGTCAATAATGAAAAAACGTTGTCGAAAGCAAGGAAACCTACCATTGAGGCATGCAAGTTCCAAGGTTCCAATTAGTTTCTAAGCCTAATTCTTGGATAATGAGTTCAAGTCAACAGGAAGAGACTCACCACAGGAGGGCCTTAACGTATCCCCCATCAATGACACAAAACAGGTGAAAATATTTGAATTAGATCAGAGTAACAAGTGATCCAGGACTAACTCAAGGATGATTGACGCAATAGAAGTCTTTCCGAGTTTAAATTCTCTTTGAACATATTGATGACACGAAAAATGTCTTGGAAACACTGACTCAACAATAGGGATCACAGACCAATTTGTAATCTTCTAAAGGAGTATGATCAAGAGACAAGTGGATTTTCCAACCTAGACACAAAGCGTGTGAAAGGGTGCCATGCTCAAAAGAGACTCATCCATAGAACACATGTTTAGACACATTTCCTTCCCTATTTTCCCCCACCATTTCTAGCAAGTACCTCTTTATTTTTACACAAGATTGAGGATAACATATGCTTGAACTTTAATCTCATCCTTCAGATGTTTCTATTGAAATTACTAAGACAACTAAGACGGGGGGTGAATCAGTTGTTACTGTGCTTAAACAATATTAAGTCAATTAAACCATTTTTAATCTTTCTCCAAGTGACCATCAATATTATACAACATATGAACAACATAAATAATGAGCATCAGTCACACATAAGATATACACAGAGACAGATTTTTGCGAGGAAACCCATAAAGGGAGAAAACCTCTTCTTCTTCGAAATGATAGGCAATCTTTTAAGTTCTGTACATCATCTATAGTTAATCACCAACTCAATGTGAGGCTACTACCTCTATTTTACAAGCTCCAACTTATTTGAGAGAACCAACTCTCTGGTTTCTCTAGCACCCACTATTATCACTGAAATTTCGTCTGCAAATGGTTACAAGAATTCAGCATCGTCAAACAGTTATGAAGTCATCCATGGACCTGAAATAACACAAAAGAATTCATAAAGGGTCAAAAACTATACAAAATAGTAAAAAATTGAAAGGTGCTATGAAGACATGGGGCGCGTGCACACATGCACGAAACAAAAATGTCAGATTCATGCACATGCGCACGATGCACGACTGTTATCACAAAAAGACATGCACCTGAGAAACAACACATTTATGAGAGTGGTCGATCTCCCACCCATTTTTGGTTCAGCTCCCAAGCTGATTTGACACTCAAAGAGGCTAATTAGGGAATTTCTGGGTCTTTGACCAGCCATCCAGTCAAATCCAATCCAGATTTGAGTGTCAAATCGGCTTGGGAGCTGAACCAGAAGTGGGTGGGAGGCTGACCACTCTCATAATGCATCGTTTCTCAGGTGCGCGGATTTTTTTGATAACAGTCGTGCATCATGCACATGTGCGTGAATATGGTGTTTCTGTTTCATGCATGTGCGCGCGTGCCCAGTGTCTTCATAATGCCTTTCAATTTTTCACTATTTTGTATAGTTTTTGACCCTTTATGAATGCTTTTGTGTTAATTTAGGTCCATGGATGACTTCATAACTGTTTGACAATGTTGAATTCTTGTAACCATTTGCGGATGAAATTTTAGTGATAACATATGCCCCCTGATGGATGAGGTTAGGAGCATATGTATAGCCGAAATCCATCAATGTTTTTTCTACTGAGAGTGTTGTTGTAAGAGATAGCAATAGTGGGATCGTCCAGAGCGATCTGTTGGAGGAAAAAGGAACCGGTTGAACCCAACCTCCCATGAGGTGGGTAAAACAAAAAAAACTGTGTACAAACGAGGCAAGCATGCCCCATGCTCGTGTCATGTAACTCACAAAGAGGAATGAAGTGTTGATGTACACAACTACAGCACCCTTGGGGGCGGTCATGATAAAGGCAAAAGACAATTTTGTAGATGAACATACTCTGAATAGTAGGTAGTGAAAGTTGTAAGAAGTATCACGGATTCTGTGGGCATTAATAGCCCAACCAAGTTCAGAGGTCTTCGAAAAGTAAAAGAACTAACTACAATAGTTACAAAGTAAGACCCACCGTAACATGAGAAAGTGTTGACGTCGAATGTTATGGGAGTCAACGACAGTAGGGAGCAATTGTGTTTCTCCCTTTGCCACCCGAGATCTCTCATTGGATGGGTAATGAGAATCAAGATACTGTCTCCCTTCTGGAACACTGTGTTGATGTCAACAAAAAGGGGGACATGACTCCCAGAAGCAAATGGCTTCGTGAAATCTACTAGGTGGGGTGAGGAAGTGAAGGAGGTACATGGATGAAGTCAATATGTAGGAAGACTCAAGACTGCCTTTGGTTGGAGGATATTTGAGATAAAAGTGGCTGCAATCGTTCAACGAGGTTGAGTGTCAGGGGGGACAACAAGATAGGGGATAAGCTGTGCGAGATGCAGGACAAGGTGAACAAACTTAGAGGGCAGAGGTAAGTGGCCTGTGGGGTTCTCTAAAGATATGGACGATGTCATCAAGGGTGGATGATAAGTAGTGCCCCAACCAAGGGTGACTTGGGTTGCGTTTGGCCAAAAAGGGAAGAAGGTCGCCAAAGGTGACGACAAAAAGGCAATGTAACTATTGAAAACAAAGGTGTTTGTACAATAAATAAAGAATAATTTGGGAGAAGTGTACAAATACAGAAATGGGTGCCGCAGTGTGATATGGTTGGCCTGGGTAGGGCATAATTTTCTCGAAGAACTGATGGAGGGTGGGGGCCCCATGGGTGGGTTTCTTTATGAGGTAGGTGAAATGAAGGGAAATTTGCAGATGGGCAAACAGATTATGGATGAAATAGAGGGTTCATGTTACTGTGGAGGTGTAGTCCAAAAATAGAACTATGGAGAGATAATGAGGAGAAGGGAGTATGTGGCTAATTCACAGCATGATGTAAGACTATCGGGACTCCCATCCCTAAATGGTTTTTAAAAATAGAATGAGTGTCAAAAGTGAAAAAGGTTTCTATGAATGGGACAACTCATGTGGGTAAGAGTGCTACCGGGTGACAGTAGAGAATATGCAAATGTAGGTGTTGGTACTGTAGAGCCGGAAATGGGGATCCTAGAGGCAAATGTCAGAGGGTGTGACTGGATATGTAAGTGAGATTCAAAGGGAATGACTACATGCCATTACTGAGTATATACCTAAAGGGGTTGTGTTGATGTATGATGACCAAGTACCTACACACATGAAAACCAAATACCCGACGTGAACAATATCTAAAGAGAATCGAATATATGAGCATGTATTTGATAATTGTGAATATGCGCATGCGTACCTGATCAGGGTATGAAAAATGGCATCCCAGGGGCTTAGGATGAAAAGAGGCCCAGGGATTGTCGTGATGTAGATGACGGGATGTTGATCCCATGGCTGAAGACAGATCGAGAAATGGATGCCCGGAGCTCCCGGAATGGTGAGTGGAAGTTTGGAAAAAAGGCCTATATATAGTTGTAGGGCCCACATTGCCACCTCATTTGTACTTGCAGGCCGCAGTACGACGGGCAGTAGTAGCTGGTGTTGCGATGACCGAATGACTACCGCCGAGGTAGGAGGGATCAGTAGGGGGTGGACAACCACTGCCTGAGGGAGGGGCAGGTGGTGGTGGGCCGCCACCGCCTGAGGGAGGGGCAAGCGGTGGTGCTCTAGAGGCACCTTGAGTGGTTCTCTATGTATTGATGTATTTTTTGTATATAGGCTGGTGAGCCCATTTTGTACCGAGGTGCTTCATTGGCCTGTGGATATTTGTATTTTTGTATGTAAACATTTGGATGGCACTATGGACCTTTCGATATATACATGACTATACATTTTGAGATCTATGTGGTGTTTACATGTGTTTTGTTGATGTATTGATGATGTCTAATCTATATATGCTATGAGAGGTTGTTGATATGTTTATGTATGTGTAGTGGTAGCTTGATGTGAGATATGCCAGTTTAACACAATATTAGCTAGGTTATCTGTAATTTGATTCAGTTGTCTTGCAATATGTGTAAATGTAATGGAATCAAAATGTTGAGATAAAATTCTAACCTACAGGTATTTGCAAAAGAGGCGAGGATCGCGTACGCGGTACACATTGTTGAGCTGGAAAACGACTAGTTGAGAGTTGAGAAAGACGCTAAGGTGACGAATACTATGATGTTGGGCATCGGCCAGGAGGCCAATGATGGCAATGTATTCGGCTTGGTTTTTGGTCACTAACCCCAAACATATGCCGCTCGAATGGAGCATTTCATGTGAGGGGGTGTAGAGAGCCCAAGCGGCCGAAGAAAGATTTTGTGTCCAACGGCTGGCATCATCGACATAACTGATGTGGTAGGCCGGTGGAGGAAGCATCTGTCAATCACACAAATGAGAGTTTAGACGTGAGGGATGGAAAAAATATTAAAAACACTATAAAAGAAATAACCTGAAGTAGAATGACTATGTTTAAGCATAAAATTTCTTTAAATACAACCTGTTGATGGGTTCTTTGAGAGAGAGGCCTTTGGGGCAGGCCAGGATGCATGCGCCTTTGGTGAGGCAATGTTGGATAATGTATGGTCCATGCCATAGTGACTCGAANAAGGTATCATGAGTGATATCATAATCTAGGACGAGGTCACCTTCGTGAAATGAGCAAAGGTTGACATGTCGATCAAAGGTAGCCTTGGATCATTTTTTAGCTGCCTCATTGTTCTGTAATGAAGATCGACAATCTTCATCCAGAGACTCTAAGTTCAACAAGCACTGCTCCATTGGAGCAGTGTCGGGTAATAGCTCAATTGCAGTGCGTAGGGTGGGAATTTTGCACTCGATGGGAAGAGTGGCCTCAACCCCAAGGACTATATGAAATGGTGTGAAACCAGTAGTTGTTTTCACAATCGTACGGTAAGCCCATAGTGTGGAAATAACATGTGATGCCAATTGGTCTTATGTTTATTAACCGTGCGTTGTAACATGGTCTTGAGGACCTTGTTAACTGCTTCGACCTGTCCATTAGACTGAGGGTAATATGGTGAGGAAAACTCATGAGAGAATCCTAACTGAGATGAGATTTCAACAAAGGTCTCATTCTCGAAGTGTTTCCCGTGATCGAAAACGAGTTGGAGTGGTACTCCAAAGTGAGATATGACGTGGTTAAAGAAAAAACGCGTTGTGGTGTCAACGGTGTTGTTGAAGGTGGGAATCGAATTTATGACTTGTAATCCCCCCTCCAACAATGGTCACAAATACATTGTTGTCGTAGTCGATTACTTCACCAAATGGAAATGAAGGGAAATTTGCAGATGGGCTAAAAGATTGTGGATGAAATGGAGGGTTCATGCTACTACGGAGGTGCAGTCCAAAAATAGAATTGTGGAGAGATAATATGGGAGTCCGTTGGGAAAGCTAGCAAAATGAGGAGAAGGAGTATGTGGCTGATTCGCGACATGATGTAAGACTATCAGGACTCGCAACCCTAAAGTGTTTTGAAAAACAACATGAGTGTCAAAAGCACAAAAGGGTGCTATGAATGGGACAACTCATGTGGGTAAGAGTGCTACCGGGTGACAGTACCGAAGATGCAAATGGAGGTGTTGGTACTGCAGAGCCGGAAATGGGGATCCTAGAGGAAAATGTCAGAGGGTGTGACTGGAAATGTAATTGAGATTCAGAGGGAATGACTACATGACAATGCTGAGTATATATCTGAAGAGGTTGTGTTGATGTATGATGACCAAGTACCTGCACACATGAAAACCAAATACCCGATGTGAAAAATATCTGAAGAGAATCGAATATATGAGCATGTATTTGATAATTGTGAATATGTGCATGCATACCTGATCAGGGTATGAAAAATGGTGTCCCGGGGGCTCGAGATGAAAAGAGGCCCAGGGAATGTTATCATGTAGATGATGGGATGTTGATCTTGTGGCTGAAGACGAATCGAGAAATGGACACCCGGAGCTTCCAGAATGGTGAGTGGAAGTTTGGCAAAAAGGGTTATATATAGCTGTAGGGCCCACATTGCCACCTCATTTGTACTTGCTGCTATAGTGACTGGACTAGAATGTAGTGGCGCAGTTTCTGGACTGCGAGGATGACTGCAAGAGAAAGTTTATCTTTGTGTTTATACTTCAAGGGTGGCCCTGAGAGGTTTTTACTAATGTAATAAATGACATGCTCATGATTGTCATCACCTAGCTGGACAAGAACTCCTGCTACTAACACAGCTCATGCTGATATGTAGAGGATATAGTCGCGATTGTAGTCAGGTGCACTAATTAAAGGGGCGTTTAAGAGCGCCATTTTAAGATAGTCAAATGACTGTTGGGCATGGTCATCCCAGTGAAATGGGATGTCATGACATAGTAAGCAAAGGAAACCATGTGCACGTATGGCATAGTCTGGGAAAAATCACCGTAGAAAGTTAGCTTTGCCTTGTAGGCTCTGAAGTTGACGTAAATTTTGGGGAGGTGGAATTTCGATGATAGCTTGGAATTTGAGGGGGTCCATGGTAATACCGCTTTGGGAAATGATAAATCCGAGGAGGCACCTTGTGGTGACACAAAAAACACACTTGAGGGGATTCAAGTGGATGTTGTACTGACGACACCGTTGGAAGATGATTCGCAAATCATCAAGATGTTGGGTGTGTTTCTTGGATCGAGTTGTGAGGTCATCTAAGTTTGCGAGGATGATATGAGCCAGATCATGAAATATGTATGTCATAGCCCATTGGAAAGTTGCGCCAGAATTCTTTAAGCCAAAAGGCATGACACGATATGCAAAAGTACCCGAAGGGGTAGTGAATGTGGTTTTATACTGATCGGTTGGATGAATTTTAATTTGATTATAGCCAGAGAATCCATCCATGAAGGATAGAGCCTCATGGCTTGCGCAGTCGTCAATAATTTAATCGATGAAAGGAGTTGGAAAGTTGTCTACATCAACACTTCATTCCTCTTTGTGAGTTACATGACACGAGCACGGAGCATGCCCGCCTCATTTGTACACAGTTTTTTTTTTTAACCCACCTCATGGAAGGTTAGGTTCTACCGGTTCCTTTTTTCTCCAAAAGATTGCTCTGGACGATCCAAATATTTCTCTCTCTTACAATAGCACTCTTAGTAGAAGAAACATTGATGGATTTCGGCTATACACATGCTCCTAACCTCATCCATCAGGGGGCATCTGTTATCACTGAAATATCATCCGCAAATGGTTACAAGAATTCAGCATCGTCAAGCAGTTATGAAGTCATCCATGGACCTAAATTAACACAAAAGCATTCATAAAGGGTAAAAAACTATACAAAATAGTGAAAAATTGAAAGGCACTATGAAGACATTGGGCACACGCATACATGCATGAAACATAAACACCAGATTTGTGCACATGTGCACGATGCGCGATTGTTATCGCAAAAATCTGCACACCTGAGAAACGACGCATTTATGAGAGTGGTCGGCCTCCCAGCCACTTCTGGTTCATCTCCGAAGCTGATTTGACACTCAAATCCAGACTGGATTCAACTGGATGGATGGTCAAAGACCTAGAAATGCCCTAATTAGCCTCTTTACACACTACAAACTAGATGAACAATAACTCAAATGAATGTTATAAAAAGGCCATGGATACACTTCATTTTTCAAGGAATTTCATAGAAACGTTATCCTGCCACTATTCTCTTGAGGACTCTTCTATCCTTGACAAGAGTATACTTGCATCATTTCTTTGGGGCAATCCATCTCACCCCTTGAGTGGATTAGCAAAGAATTTTTTCACCATTTTCATTTTCGTTTTCAAAGTTGTAAAAAGAGCTTACTTGTGGGGGTCCAAGAGCCCTCCCTTGGAGGAAGAAGGGACTCATAGTCCCCTTGCTTCTCGGTGTTTTATTTCACTAATATCAGCCTTATCATTGGTGACATGGGTCTCATTGTTCTTTTTGTCTCTATGTCCCTATGCTTATAAATTTAGTTTTTGTTTTATTTCTTAGTCTAATTCTTAGTTGTTGTTTTATATTTCTTTTTCTAACCCTTTTCCTTCCAGCTGTCCTACTCAGCAAACCCAACTGAGCTTGCAAGCACCTCTATTTTTCTCACTAAGGTGACGAAAGAGGCACAACACCCACTAGAAGGAAGCACCAACTCCATGAGTGTTCCAGCACCAAATGGATGGAAGCACCTGTTAACTCCCAAAACGAAACCGTTCTTTCGGTTGAATTTTGTAGTGGATATCATGGATATTGGTAGCGTCCTCAAGTTACTTTTGAGTTTTNNATTTCAGACTTTGGTTTGACTTAGAAATAATTTGGATTGTAAAGTCTTCTTTTTCAAAATTGTCATTTTTTACTTTCCACAGCTAACGTGTTTTCAAAGGTTCATTGTGCGTTGTGGAAAGCGCCCACTTCCAACAGTTAAGGAGCTCTTTTCATCAGTTGACGCGCTGTTGAAAGTGACAAATCTTAAAAGGTTTGAAAATCAGTCGTGGGTGGTGCGCTATGGAAAGTACACGCTTTCCACAGCTAAGAAGTGGTTTCAATTGATATGTCGCGCTGTTGAAAGTAATTACTTTCCGCAGCTAAGGAGTATCTTCTACAAAGCGGTGCACTGTGGAAAGTGCATACTTTCCGCAGCTAACAGGGGCTCCCACAGGCGTGCTGAGGAAAGTGAAAGCTTTCAACAGCGAAGGAGTAGTTTGTGCAGGATCGTGCGCTGGTGAAAGCATTGCTTGGTCATCATTGTAGTTGGTTGAGAAATTGCTGTCAAAATATCCTTGATATGCTCGGGTTGTTTGCTGTGCACTGAATGTTCTCATCCTGAACAACGTTTCTCTTTTGACTGACACAACACTTGTCCACCTTGCAAATCGAAAGAATTATACTTAAACTTGCAAGGAACTTTTCAATCCCTTCCCGAGATCCAAATGAAGATCTGACAACACCATTGGAAAGATGAGATTCTCTAGATGTCAATCGACTATTCATACATGAAAAACGGATTTTTTATGATCGAAAAATTTGATTTTGAAAATCTGCCCGCTTTCAACAGCGCAAATCGATATTTTATGACCCGTTAGCTGTTGAAAGTGGCGACTTTCCGCAGCTAAGGAGCGTTTTTTTACAGGCTATGCACTGTGGAAAGCCTGTAACGGCCAAAATGTTACAAATTTCGCCCAGATCTGGAATTTTCGAATTACAAGCATATGAAACCTTTTGGACTAGACAGGTGGTGGATTATTCCATCAAATCCAAAGGCTATTTTGGGAAAGACAAGTCAAAAGAGGAGTCTTTGGTTAAGTTTTGGCATTTTTGAAGGCAGAATATTAAGAATGAATAGAACAGCTCATCTAATTCGAATTTGTAATCTTTATGATGCCAAACGGAGGAGCCTTGGAAGGCTAGTCATCACTTCACCAACTGTTTGAACAGATATTTTGAGGATTTATCTCTACATTTATGTAAATTAGTTTTCTTTACTAATTTTAGCAAAACAGATCCATATTTTTAGGATCTATGAACATCTTGTAGAAGCTATAAAGCTACATTCTGAAGACTAAGAAGAGGTTCGATTCTGGATAGAGAAATACTCTTTTTGTACTCAGACTTTCTATGTTAATACAGATCATAGGTTCCTTTCAATTTTGATTGTCATCTTTCCATCTTTCTTCTGCATTATTATCTGTGTTGTCAAGCTTTGAATGGTTGTTATCCCATTGTTTAGCTCATAGCCTGATAATAAGTCTCTTGATTGTCTCTTAGACCCTGCTTTGCACTGGTTTAGTTACAATTTGTTCTCCACCCACTTTAAAGCTACCTGCTGATTAATC
>JASDQU011401461.1:0-10355 GCA_032191745.1 Picea mariana | reverse complement strand
AGCTCCAACAACAGGAAGAAGTTTTTCTTTGCAGCCTTGCTAATCCTTTTGATGAATATTGCGAGTCTTTGAGTAGAACATATGTCAGTCTGTCTTTGAAGGAAGGTTGGTTCTACTACCCTGTCAAAATCCATTTCTGTATGTTATGGTTTCTAATATTTTTCAAGGCAAGATCAAACAAGATATCAGTAAGTCAGATTCTTACTTGGCTTCATTGGAAATTCAATTTTACTTGATCAATTTACCTTTACTGGTTAGAGTAGGAATAGATAGATAATAAGCTCATCATCGAGCAGGAGATCCTTTACAGTTTAGTAGTTTGCAGCAGAAACTTGTGTTCAACGTTTTATTACGGTTTGAATAAGTTGTAGGGATGCATGAGAAGAATTTGGCAAATGCGGTGAAACTGCCCCCTCAAACTGATAGGAAGTTTCTTCATTCAAAGGTTCCAACTCCAGTATATGGCTCTGTCCTTTCAGATTTCCCTTTTGCCTGTCCTAATGAGGGATGTGACAAATACTACATACATGAGCATAAATCAAATCTTCATTCCAGAAGAGGACATGCGGGTTATGCTTTTAAAGAAAATGGAGAAGCATGAAGGAGGTCCAATCCGGCTTCCCCAATGAACAATCTACATATTATTGGCTCACCTCCTCATGTGGTAATTGATGCAGTAATAAGTGTAAATCAATCTCCAGTTAAGAGTTCTGATCCATCCTACAGTGGACATCAGATCCTCTCAAGGGGTACTGAATTCTCAAGGGGTACTGTAATGAGTTGTCTTCGTCAACTCGTTTGCAAGGTTGTGCTAACTGGACTTGAACACGATCTTAAAACCTGTAACTCATGCTAACATGTTTTCACACATGCTTGATTGGCTGCTTAGCTGGAACCCAAGACAACAAAATAGGGTTGATAAACATGACAGTACTAAGATTAGAAAATTTGACAGTGATTCTTCTAATTGCCTGCACAGTTGCTTGGTTGTTGTTTGCGCTTTGGTAGATGAGGAGAAATGTCACATACCATTCTAGGAGCTGCTTCACAGTGGCATACAATTTGTAGATAATACACCCGACCATGAGACCTTGTTTTCTTTGATCCTGGAAATTCACAGAAGTGTTCTTGGAGAGCCATTGCATGGGAAGGATGTTGCGATTGCGATCCAAAGAGGTAGCATGGATTTGGAAAGAACTCTGCGTTGTCTAAGGCACGCTTTGCATATAATACCATCTCCTGATTGGTAGAGACGGGTCCTGGTTATAGCTCCATGTGATAGACAACGTGGTCAGCAACGATTGCCAGTTCATGGCATTGCTTTCCCTTCTGAAATGATCTGTGAAGCCGCAATTGATCGTATCAAGGAAGTTATTGTGATAACCGCTTCCACAAACAAGTGGCACCATAAATCTCTCATCCATGCAATCTCAGCTCCAGTTTCACTCAAAGGCAGCAGATGGTCAAAATCCCGGGAGCTAACTCATCATACAGGTCAGTTGAGTCACGGTTTTACTTAATCTCCGCCTTGATTGATTGGATGTCACCGATATTATCTGTGTGTTGAGATTTCATAAATATTTGAATTCCAATTCGGGCTGGAAACTATTGCAAATCGTAAGAAGTAAGGTTCATATTAATGCATTGGTAGCCAAAGCACAAAGGTTCCAGATGAAGGGTGGACAATGCAGGATGGAACTCCTTGGCCTGGAAACAACGTGCGGGACCATCCGGGAATGATTCAAGTATTTTTGGGTCATAGTGGTGGGCACGATACTGATGGGAATGAGTTGCCTCGCCTGGTCTATGTTTCACGTGAAAAGAGACCTGGATTCAATCACCATAAGAAGGATGGCGCTATGCATGCTCTGGTGCGAGTGTCAGTAGTTTTGATAAATGCTCCATATATGTTAAATGTGGCTTGTGATCATTATATAAACAACAGTAAAACAATTCGTGAAGCAATGTGTTTCATGATGGATCACACATTGCAGAAAAGAAGGTTGCCATTGCAGAGAAGGAAGCAGCTTATGCACAGAGATATGCTGCGATAATGGAATGAGATGTTGCATTCGCAGCTCTAAAGAATGCAAGGGATGAAAGAAATCGTGGATGGCAGGCTTACAAAGCTCAATTAGCACAAATGGGATGGAAGTTCCCTGAATTCTCACACAAACTACACTAGCTACACACCAGTTGTTGAGCAAATCAGGTATCATTGACAGTCTCCATTTGCAGAAGAGGATGATAGATTTCAAGGACAAAATTCGAACCATTTGCAGAAAAGGTTTGAAGACCAGCTTTATGCTGGCATACAATCAAAGGAAAACTTATCTGATGTTTGGATTTTAAATTCATATCAAGAGTAGTTACTGTCTTATTGAGAGCAATATAGATCAGACCAGGTGAATTTCTGGAAGCATAATGAATGTGGGGAGTATTACCCTTCTGTCTCAGGGGAGTTATCCACAGAGAACTTAAATTCCAGAATGGATCATAGGATGACTGAACAACTTGCTAGTTTTCAGGATGACAGAGAAAAAACAAAGGGTTTGGTTCTGCATCAGATGAATCATCAAGTAGAAAAAGCAAGAATGTCAACTGATGGAGTAAATAGTGTTCATGTGGCAGGGGACAGTATGCACAGTGATTTTGGGCAAAATAACATTTGGGATCACTATCCAAGGTGTTATCATGGTATGCATCCAGGTAACATTTTCCATGTGACACCTCCAGTAGACAAGGGTTTTTCTACAGAATTAGCAGCTGAACATGAAAACTTTGCTACCATGCATGGTGGAGAAAGGATTTTACAGGATGACAAGGCACTTTATTTGGAAACTGCTCCACAGGGAAAGCTAGAGCATATGAGGATTGAAACTCATTCAGATCATAACTCTATGGTTCATTTGCAGTCAAGTAATGGGCAAAGGATTGGATTTTATAGAGATGCAGAAGGTAAGGATGTGGATGATGTCCTTGGTAAAAGAGATGGCTAGAATATAGAAAGGATGGAGAATGATTACCCATATAATAAGGCAAATGATGCGGCTGAAGCAAATATTCCAAATTACTGGCCAAATGATGCTTTGCAAAAGAATACAAATGCTTTTGATCAGGACAATCAACATGTTAAGGATTTGTGTGAAAAGTAATTTTTCTGCTGGGTTTGTAGCCATATCAGGTATGCCAAGTTTGCACTCTGAATCTGGAAATGACACGAACCATGTTCCTGTTGAGGTGGATCCAAATCTTCATCTAGAACCTAGGGAGCAAGTGAGAACAGTTGTTCAAAAGATTCAATTCTATGCCAGTCACTCCTTGAAAAATCCAGTGAACCTCTTTCAGCAGAGGATGATGTTAAAGTATGTGATATTTGTGGGGACACAGGTTATAAAGAGATGCTTGCTGTCTGTAGCATGTGTAATGATGGTTCCAAACACACTTACTGCATGCCAAGTATGTTTGACAAGGTGTCTAAAAGTGACTGGCTGTGTGAAGGATGCAAGTTGCAGCAGAACGCAAGTGTCAAGGCATTTGAGACACCTCCAAACTTGAGAATGATATTGGAGCCATCATTCTTGACTAGCAGGAAACATAACTATGGTTGAGTCACACACTTTGACTCTAGATCTATATGTTCATCAATTACACGCATAATCCCTAGATTTGAGGAACCCATTAGCAGTCATGATGGAAGGTCTGCCAAGAACTGGAGAGTGCTGATTCAAATCCACAGTGCCATCAAATATAGCATCCAAATCTTATTTGTTGCCCATTCACAAAGACTTGATTTGAAAGAAGGACATTCCAATATCCTTTCTGGAATTGGAAGCATTGTAAACAGATAGAAGAAATTCATCCAACAAGCCCCGAGGTTTTTGTACTTTTACAGGTAATCAAGATTCATCAAGTTTTGATTTTTGGGTAAAGTGTATGTTTTCGGTGGTTTAGGCGAGCCCGTGTGTGTGCTCATTAACCACCAAAGAGGCTGAATGACTCCATGCCCAATGTTAAAGGCTACTGAAACTACTAGGTTCTTGGTCACCTCACAGGGAGATGCCCATCCCAGTTGGAGCCAAATGTTAACTCCCAAAATGAAACCGTTCTTTCAGTTGAATTTTGTAGTGGATATCATGGCTATTGGTAGCGTCCTCAAGTTACTTTTGAGTTTTTATAGCTGAGAACGATTTCAGACTTTGGTTTGACTTAGAAATAATTTGGATTGTAAAGTCTTCTTTTTCAAATTTGTCATTTTTTACTTTCCACAGCTAACGTGTTTTCAAAGGTTCATTGTGCGCTGTGGAAAGCGCCCACTTCCAACAGTTAAGGAGCTCTTTTCATCAGTTGACGCGCTGTTGAAAGTGACAAATCTTAAAAGGTTTGAAAATCAGTCGTGGGTGGTGTGCTATGGAAAGTACACACTTTCCATAGCTAAGAAGCGGTTTCAATTGATATGTCGCGCTGTTGAAAGTAATTACTTTCCGCAGCTAAGCAGTATCTTCTACAAAGCAGTGCGCTGTGGAAAGTGCATACTTTCCGCAGCTAACAGGGGCTCCCATAGGCGCGCTGAGGAAAGTGAAAGCTTTCAACAACTAAGGAGCAGTTTGTGGAGGATCGTGCGCTGGTGAAAGCATTGCTTGGTCATCATTGTAGTTGGTTGAGAAATTGCTGTCAAAATATCCTTGATATGCTCGGGCTGTTTGTTGTGCACTGAATGTTCTCATCCTGAACAACGTTTCTCTTTTGACTGACACAACACTTGTCCACCTTGCAAATGGAAAGAATGATACTTAAACTTGCAGGGAACTTTTCAATCCTTTCTCGAGCTCTAAATGAAGATCTGACAACACCATTAGAAAGATGATATTCTCTAGATGTCAATCGACTATTCATACATGAAAAACGAATTTTTTATGACCGAGAAATTCGATTTTGAAAATCTGCCCGCTTTCAACAGCGCAAATCGATATTTTATGACCCGTTAGCTGTTGAAAGTGGCGACTTTCCACAGCTAAGGAGCGTTTTTTTACAGGCTATGCGCTGTGGAAAGCCTGTAACGGCCATAATGTTATAAATTTCTCCCAGATCTGGAATTTTCGAATTACAAGCATATGAAACCTTTTGGACTAGACAGGTGGTGGATTATTCCATCAAATCCAAAGGCTATTTTGGGAAAGAAAAGTCAAAAGAGGAGTCTTTGGTTAAGTTTTGGTCATTTTTGAAGGCAGAATATTAAGAATGAATAGAACAGCTCATCCAATTCGAATTTGTAATCTTTATGATACCAAACGGAGGAGCCTTGGAAGGCTAGTCATCACTTCACCAACTGTTTGAACAGATATTTTGAGGATTTATCTCTACATTTATGTAAATTAGTTTTCTTTACTAATTTTAGCAAAACAGATCCATATTTTTAGGATCTGAGAACATCTTGTAGAAGTTATAAAGCTACATTCTGAAGACTAAGAAGAGGTTTGATTCTGGATAGAGAAATACTCTTTTTGTACTCAGACTTTCTATGTTAATACAGATCACAGGTTCCTTTCAATTTTGATTGTCAGCTTTCCATCTTTCTTCTGCATTATTATCTGTGTTGTCAATCTTTGAATGGTTGTTATCCCATTGTTTAGCTTATAGCCTGATAATAAGTCTCTTGATTGTCTCTTAGACCCTGCTTTGCACTTGTTTAGTTACAATTTATTCTCCACCCACTTTAAAGTTACCTGCTGATTAATCAATCTTTGAGAGCACTGTCTATTTGTTTATCATTTTCATGTTTAAATGCTATAAGTTGTATTGAGTTGTCCCATTGATCCACATTTACAAAATACAAAAACATTCATTTCTTAAGTTACCAAGCACCTTTGGTCTGCAACCACAAAGGGTTTCTTGGAGTGATAACAACACCTACTTCCACTTATACAAGCACCAACTTGCATACAAAAAACTCTGTGTTTTCCCAAGCACCACCCTACCACCCTTTTTTCTATCCACAACTAGATGGAAGCTACAACTCCCAATATTCAAGCATCAACTTGAATATTAGAGGACCACAGTCCTCCCTAGCACCACCCTTCCTCACTGTTTATGAATAAATGATTGACAAAAAAACAATACAGGTATTTCAATTCTTGCCCCTTCTTCATTGTTCTGCAATTCTTCTCTGGTTCAAAAACTGTTCTGCAGTTCTACTCTACCTCACACTATTTTGCTATTCTTCTCTTGCTTCATGCTATTCTGTTACTCTCCTCTTGCTTATGTCTGTTCGGCCACTATTACTCAACTCAAAGTTTTATCTTATGCTCTGCATTCTTTCATTTTATCCTTCTTACAGTTCATCTCATTGTTTCTATTAGAACAACTCACCCTACATAGTTGTTGCATCTCACCTTTTATACTCATCAACCTCATCAGTTACACCTCGAATATCCTTGGGCAAAGACAAAAACTTCTCAGCAACTGTATCACCAACCGATCAAGAACCATGATTCGATTTTCTAACTGAATTGTAACTGAACTTATTAATCATGAAAATAAATGATGACCCTTCGATCATATTCATGATTAACCTACACCATTGGATTACCAATGATGGATCTCGTGCCTATTGCATATGCCCACTGGTTGTGGCCACGGGCCTAATCATAATTCTTTTCGCATTTCGCATTTCGACAATCTAGAGGTGAAGAGTCTTGACTCTTCATGTTGCGATCTCTGAAAAGGGGCTTAGCTCCACTAGCTCCTCCCTCTCACATGACCACCGATAGTGACCACAGGCTGTGCCAAAAGGTGCTTCGTGATTTTGTGTTTCATCATTCTTGTCATGAGTGTCCTTGACACCTCCAACTCCTAGTATCCAAAACTCTGAAATGGAGTTAGATCAACGGTCCACAATCTTGATGATTCGATGGTCCAGATCTTTTCATGATCTCACATATCATGAGTTCCTGCCATGAGTTGCTTCCTTGACTCCTCAAACTCCCGGTATCCAAAACTCTGAAATGAAACCTTTTTCATGCTCTGATCTATTGCCACTTGTCCCTCTTGGATCAACGATCCAGATCTTATCGTGATTTCACATATTGCGAGTTGCAAGGTTAGAGCATTTTCTTCCTTTGACTTTCCAGTTAGTGAAAATTTAATCCCTTGCCACATGTCCCTCTTGGATCAATGGTCAAGATCTTATCGCAATTTCACAACTTCACGGGCCTTCGTCATGCCTGATCAATGGTCCACGATCTTCCTTTGATCAATGACTTGGATTAAGTCATGGTTTTTCATTTTGCAATTTCATAAGATAGAGCACCTCCTTTCTTTGACTTTCTAGTCAGTGAAATGCCAATCGCTCACCATGTACCCTCTGCATCTAATGTTCCACACCATACCTCAATCCAAAGTTCTAGATAAATTCTTGAAATTTCGCATATCGCAAGTTCCCACACCATGTTCCGTTGACTCCTCCAATGTGCAGGTCAGTGAAATTCTAGTCGCTTGCCACGTGTCCTTCTTGAAGATGGACGGTCCTTCTTCTTTCAATATTTTGTAGGCCTGCTTCATCTTGCATGTAAATACCATTCTCCTTCTTACGGATCTAATCATGGTTGGTCTTCGGGCTCAGATCTGATGCCTGAGATCTATTTTCTTCTACTGTAAACTCCTCCTATCTGAATTTAGATCTGATGGTCATCGGGAATTTTGAATGGGATCCAACGATCACTGTTGATCTTTCCATTGTCATGCCATTATCACTGTGCTACTGATCATGATGATCTTCACCATCAATGACATCACCATCAATGACAAACACGCATACTCTGCCTCTATCTAAAAACATGCCAACAATCTCCCCCTTTGGCATTGATGGCAACCCCTTGAAAAACATGCAACTATACCACTGTAGCATCCTTGAAATTACTACCATTGTAGCATCCTTGAAATTACCACACTTTCTCCCCCTTTGACATCAATGTCAAAGAAGAAACACACTCCCCCTGAGCTGTTGTGATACGTACTCCCCTTGTCAACTATGAGCAGCTTATAAATACAACATATATTTAATAAGTACTCCCCCTGACCAGGTGAACAGATTATATGAAAGAAGTTATAACCCCCAACTTTTGACAAAGATATCCAAAATGGGTCGCTTCTAACGGTTTAGTAAAGATATCAACTATTTGTTTTGTGAAAGAAATATAATTCAGATGAACGACTCTGTTTGTAACATGTTCTTTGAGAAATGGCATTTTATTGGGATATTCTTAGTCTTGGAGTGAAGAACAGGGTTCTTGGAGACACTAATGGCACTAGTGTTATCACAGTGAATTGTAATTAGAAAGGTATAGTTTACCTTCAAATCTACAAGAGTTTGAATTATCCACAAAATCTGAGTGCAACAAGTAGAAGCAGCAATGTACTCTGCTTCTGTAGTTGATAAGGAAATAGATCCCTGCTTCTTACTAATCCATGCTACCAACGAGTCACCCAGGAAGAAGGCACCTCCACTGGTGCTCTTTCTCTCATCCACACAATTTTCCCAATCTACATCTGAATAAGCAGTTAACTAAAAATTATGATTTCTGGGATACCACAGACCATTATTCCCTTCAATTATTTGAATATCCTTGTGACAGCTACCAAGTGACTTTGTTTAGGAGCTGACTGATAACGACCTACCATTCCAATAGCTTGCATTATATCAGGATAGGATGTTGTGATATACAGAAGACTGCCTATCATTTATCGGTATGTCCTTTGATCAACATCAGGTCAAATGGCATCTTTACTAAGCTTGCAACCAACCACCATAGGTGTACTAATAGGAGAAGAATATTCCATCTGAAATTTCTTAAACATCTATCATGGACATCTCAAACTCTATTTGCATAGAGTTAGCAAACCACTGAACAGAGGAGTCATTATTACAGCCAAAAGTAATGTCATCTACATAAATCAAAACAACTAGTAAATCATCACCTTCANCATTTGTCTTGTAAAAATTTGTCTAGTCTATAATACCAAGCTCGTGGTCCTTATTTCAGTCCATATAAATCCTTCTTCATCTTGTAGACATAATCAAGGTTATCTGTCAATGAGAATCCTTCAGGTTGCTCCATATATACTTCTTCCTCTAGATCTCCATTAAGAAATGTTGATTTAACATCCATCTGATACACTTTAAATTTCTTATGACATGAATATGCAAGAAACATTTTGATGGCTTCCAATCTTTCCACTGGTTCAAAAGTTTCATCAAATTCCTGACCTTCAACTTGTGCATACCCTTTACAAACCAATCTATCTTTATTTCTAACAACTTGTCCTTTTTCATTCATTTTATTTTTGAACACCCACTTGGAACCTATTACATTCTTGTCTTCAAGTCTAGGAACAAGCTCCCAAGTATTGTTCTTCTCAATCTGATCAATCTCTTCATTCATAACTCTAATCCAATCATCATGTTGGTTGGCTTCATCAAAATTTTTAGGTTCATTCATAGATAAAAAGGCAACATAAGATTGTTCTGAATCTTTAATCAATTTCCTTCTTGTCTGAACTCCTTTATTTATATCTCCAATTATCTGATTTTTAGGATGATTATTTCTAACAGTTCTAAGAGGTGAGTTTGTTTCTTTCTATTAATTTATGTCAGCCTGAGTATTTGTATCTTCATCTGATTCAGATTCTTCTCTTTCTGATCCTTGGACCTGTTCATCTTCATCTTCAACTATATCTTTTGTGCTTGGTTCAGCATTGCTTACACTTCTGACCAGGATTTCTTCATCAAATTTTATTTCTATACAATCAACTAGTTTATGTAGCCTCTTATTATAACATTTGTACCCTTTACTATTTGTAGCATAACCCAAGAAGATACCTTCATCATCGCTGTCATCATATTTGCCAATATTTTCATCATTATTCTTAATATAACATTTACTCCCAAAGACTTTAAAATGCTTGATTGAAGTAGGTCTTCCAAACCATAGTTCATAAGGAGTGTTTTCATTGTGTGGTTTGAGATGTGCTCTGTTAAGGATATGAACAATTGTATGAATTGTTTGCACCCAATATGTCTGAGGTATGTTCCTTTCATTCATCATTGATCTTGCCATTTGCGGTACTGCTGTTCTGCCTCTCAATAACTCCATTTTGTTGTGGAGTCCTTGGAATTGTGTACCCTCTTTTGATTCCATGTTTATCACAGAACTCTTTGAAGTTCCATGAGCTAAAATCTTCTCCTCTATCAGATATTATTGCCTTCCATCTTTTTCTTGTTTGATTCTCATATAGAGCCTTAAACACTTTGAATTTTTCAAATGCTTCAGATTTTTCCTTCAAAAAGGCAACCCATG
>JASDQU011401460.1:44852-55544 GCA_032191745.1 Picea mariana | reverse complement strand
GCTAAACGGTGACAACAGACATGACTTCCACTACGCCGACTTTCCACATAGATGGACAAACACACTACTATAAAGAAATAGAAACAATCACTTACAAATACTCTACTCTTCTGCAATAATCTACATCTATAGCAGATTACTCTCACATTTCTCTCATCATAATCTCGGGCCCTCCCATAAAGGAGTCAATCCCAGTCCTGCTCTGATACCATGTTGATTTTTCTATATGAGATAATATGAGATGATATATGTGATCGACATATTATTACAATGATGAGTGTTCCATATATAGAGAACATATGGTGACCATCTCTGAAAGGATGCATCCCTTGGATAATAAATAACTACTTATTTATTATATATATTATATAACTACTTATTAATCTAGGAGAGAATGTCTTCTTGATGCTACCCAAACATCAACATAGGGGAGATAAGACTTATGCAGAGGGTAGAAATAACCATACCCCAGCTCAGCACAGGAGCCTAAAGATCCCTAGGCCCATATTACCACAATTCTTGGTAGGGAAGCCTACAAGAGCCCAGGAGCAACCAAACTAGGAGCTTGATATTAACTCTTCTTATAAGGAGTATGAGGTGATAGATGAAGATATCTAGGAGAAATTTTCCTATGAGGATTTCTACAACCTCAAACATAGGAATAGACCTAGAGAAGCACAAAACCAACAAAACTTTGATCTCATGCACAAGGTAGGTAGGTTGACTATCCCATGTTTTGACGGGTCTCCCAAGAGCTCAACTAGAGCATGGGTGCAGAAGTTGGACACTTACCTCCAACTTAACCCAATGATCGAGGTAGAAGCGATTAAGTATGCCACCCTTCACTTGGAAGGATAATCTCACGAGTGGTGGTATAAAGGGATAGTAACATTAGGGCATGCTTACACATATTGCAAGTTTTCTTTATCTGTCGCCTATTCCAAAGTAAAAGTAGGAGAACATTTCCATGGATTTCATTACAGGGTTTCTGAAGGTACCGGGTATTGGCGTCAGAAGTAACTCCTGGATTGCAGCAGGAGTAAGCCTGAAGCCCATCAGTTTATGTCACTATTTGTTGATAAAGGGTGATGAATGGAAGTAAACTCAGAACAATATTGTTCTAACTCAGAAACTAGGCCAGGCATGCACAAGTAGATGAGGTCTTGGTTCAACTTCAAACAGTAAGTTGTAATAAGGGTGAGTAGGAGGAAGACTTATGTGAGGAAATGCAAAGGCCTGCTGTAGGCATCGAGCTTCTAACAGCCTGTAGAAGAAAACTTTGAACACAAGAACCTCTTATATTCAAAAGCAGAAACACTAAAAGAACATAACAACATTATAATAAATCCTTTATCATAACACAGTCATGACAATTCATGTGAATCAATCAATCATGAACCCTTTTAGTATGAGATCGAAACCAGATGAAAAAGAGAGCTACCTTACATTGAACAAGAAAATTTCATATGCAAATACATAGCCAGGAAAACCAGTGCTTCATTAAAACATTACAGTCGGGAGCTCTGCTCTACCATCCATGCCTACAAAAATACAAAAACTGAGTATATATACTCAGAGCAATTCACCACCTTGGTAGCAGGAGGGTAGATGAGACATTAAAGTCAAAATTAGCGTGTGCAAGCTCCTCTGGTCAGACGGGGACATCAGATCAGTATGGCTTCTTTAGGAAAACCTGCACACAAGACAATCTTGGGCAGACTACCTGCCAAAACCTCCATGCCTTACATTTAAGGAGTGAGGCGAGGTTTCAACCACCTCCTCCTACCTTTATTTACCTCTAGCAGGGATCAAGATCGAGGCCGAGTTGAATTGGCACCTCGAGAATGCAGCGATGCCTCCTGCAGCTAAACTCGACGCTTTGGCCCTTTGCGCAGCTCTTTCTATCACCCCAAGTGACCACGGGCTGTGACCCTGTGCCTATTTTCAAAGGTGCTTTTCACATTTCGTGTTTTGGCAATTCCAGATGCAATGGAGGAGCGACCCCCTGTCTTTCAAAGTCTCGGTAGCCGAAATGCCGAAACGGCTAATCATTTCACATTTCGATGATTCCAGATGCAGTGGAGGAGTGACCCCCTGTCTTTCAAAGTCCCGGTAGCTGAAATGTCGAAACGACTAATCATTTCGTGTTTCAGTGATTCCATATGCACTGGAGGATTGACTCCCTGTCTTTCAAAGTCCCGGTAGCCGAAATGCCGAAACGACTAATCCGCAGTCAATGGTCGGATTTGATTTAATATGGATAGTCACGATGAACCTTAATGTATTTCGGGGATCCTCCCATCGGGAGTTCTCGTTCCTTTGCTCTTGACCCTTGTATTTCAAAGTCCCAGTACCTGAAATGGTGACCGAACTTAATCAGGCACCATGTGTCCCGACTGGATCAAATGACCATGATCATTTCGATGTTTCAGGACCCGCCTTGCCACACGATAAACGCTGGCGCCCTTTCCCCAAGCCTGTTTCCTTTATGACCAGGCACCAAGACTGTGGGCCCACATCCTAGGGGATTTTACATTTCGTGTTTCAGCGATTCCAAATGCAGTGGAGGAGCGACCCCTTGTCTTTCAAAGTCCCGATAGCTGAAATGCCGAAACGGCTAATCCGCAATCAATGGTCGGATTTGATTTAATATGGACGGTCACGATGAACCTTAATGTATTTCAGGGATTCTCCCACTGGGAGTTCTCGTTCCTTTTCTCTCGACCCTTGTATTTCAAAGTCCCAGTAGCCGAAATGGCGACTAGACTTAATCAGGCACCATGTGTCCCAACTGGATCAGACGACCACGATCATTTCGTGACTTTGGCCCTAAGGGATGATCCCATACGCTAAACCTCATGCAACTCCATGGCTCTGGCTTACCCGATGACCATTGATCTGCTCCATCGATGGATCTTCGCTGCTAAAAAGAAAAAATGCCCGCCTGCTTGATTTTTAACCCGAAAATAGAGGTTTTATGCATGCTGTGCTTGGGCGCTCATGACTGTGACCTTGGATAACTTCATTTGATGGGTCTTAAGCCCCAATTCATCTATTTCTCACCAAGGACCCGAATCTAGAGAGAAGCTTCCCCCTTACAAGAATATGTGCTAACATTAGGCTCCATGGGGATAGAGTCCTCCCTGTGAGGCTCTAAGATCTCTTTGCAGTTTCATTGCCTTGTTGTTGGGATATGGAGTCATTTATTAAGCTGAAAATAAACAGAAAAACAATATTTACAAAATCAGAGGAGTCGTCTAAGGCTCAAACAAGACATTTCTTCAAGAAATACCCATTTACTGGGCCGCTAAAAACTTATTCACCCTCCAAATCCTGCAACCTGTACGTGTTATTTAAGAATACTTTGGAGATTTTGAAGGGCCTGATCCATAGGGCATCAAACTTGTTGTGTTTGCCCCTATCCTGCCTGGGTGCATCCCACTTAAGTACCAAATCTCCCAGCTCGAATTCCTCCTTTTTGACCTTCCTGTCAAAGGCCTACTTGATCTTCTGTTGATGACTATGAGCTATGTCCATTACCTGCTCCCTGATCTGTTGCACTTCCACCACTTGATGAATTCTTTTGACCATATGGTCTGRCTCTCCTTCATGAKCTTGAAAGAATTTCRCTAYAGGTAAAGCRAGYTGAGTGGGAAACAYRRCCWCCRYCCCATAAAYAAGTTGAAAAGGTGAGGTGCCYAKGGACTTCTTTGTTGTCACTCRATCGRCCCATAGAGYGAATTTGAGCTTTRRATCCCAGGCCCTCTTATTGTCTTCCAATAATCTTTTAATGRGTTTGATTARAMTTTTAWTGGAAGATTCTGCMAGTCCATTTCCTYGAGKATARTAGGGAGTGGAGTGAATTAGTGAAATCTCGAACTGCTCACAGAACTTAACCARAGRCTCARACTTKAAAGAAGCAGCATTATCAGTGACAATTCTRYTGGGACARCCAAATYTGGCTATGATATCCTCCAGGAAGCTGATAATTACWTTGTGTRWAGCACTCCTGGTGGGGGCAGMTTCTATCCACTTGGTGAAATAGTCTATTGCAGTCAGGATCCATCTGTGCTGGCCACTTGAAGGAGGATGAATTTCTCCAATGAAGTCCAACCCCCACTGTTGAAAGGGTGCTGAAGCTACTACAGGCTTCAGTGGAAAAGATTTGAGTTGCTGCTTTCCTAAGAACCTTTGGCATTTGATGCAAGATCTGACTTCTCTGCAAACATCAGTGAATAAGGTGGGCCAGTAGTACCCATCCCTGAGAATTTTGTGAGTTGTGGTCTTCCAGAAATGATGCCCTCCACAAAGGCCGCTATGGAAATCAAACATAACTTTTTGGGCTTCTTGTGGGTTCAAACACCTCAGAAACACCCCTAGAGGGTCTCTCCAGTACAAGACTTGGTCAATAAGGAAATATTTGACTGCCTTGAGCTTTAAATCTCTTGCCTTGCTTTTTCCCATTCCATCAGGAGGCTTCAACTCTTGCAGAAAGTACAAAATGTCTCTGTACCAGGTGCATTCTACTAGTGATCAGCCACCCTGAGAGATTTTGCTGGACGACTCAGCTTGTTGATTTTCTGAGCAAGCATTAATGAAGCTAACCCCCAAGGCCTTGCAATTGGATTCAGCCAACAACTTGGCTAAACCCTGCCCTTTAACCAACTTGGTGGGCTTTATCTCTAAGTCAAACTCAAGGATCTTGGCAATCCATTTACCTCTTCTCCCATCTATGTTAGGCTATATAAGGATGTCTTTCACAGAGGCTGAAGGAACGTATGCAGTCACTCTTAAGTGCAAGACATAGACTCTGAAAGCTTTGATAGATTTCACTAAGGCATAGACCTGCTTCTCCATGATCTCATACCTGATTTCTGCATCTCTTAATGCCTTACTGAAAAAGGAAATGGGTTGCTCTCACCCTTCCTCATTTTTCTACAATAAGATCACTGCTACTGTATCAAAAGAAGCAAAAGAAAAAACTAGGAAATCCTTGGAATAATTAGGACTGATTAGCACAGGTGCCTCAGTCAATGCCTTTTTTATTTGGACAAAAAATTCCTTGGGTTCAGAAGTCCATTTTACTTCATTTCCCTTTCTGAGCATGGTTGTGATGTGTTTCACCAACTCAGCAAAATTTGAGACGAACCTCCTCAGAAAGTTAATCTTCCCTAAAAAAACCTAGACTTCCTTTCTAGACCTGGGAAGTGACAGGGTCTGAATTGCCTCTACCCTGCTGGGATCAATTCTCACTCCCTCTGTTGATACTATATGGCCTAACAACTTCCCCTCCTTCATAGAAAACAAAGATTTATTGGGATTTAAGGAAAGGCCAAACCTCCGACATTTCAAGACAACTTTCCTCAAGTGACAACAGTGCTCTATATTAGACCTGGAGAAGACTGTGATGTCATCCAGATAGATCACCACAAACTGATATTTCTCCCTGATGAAGGCTATGTCCATGGCTCGTTGAAATGTTGCTCCTGCATTCATTAATCCAAAAGGCATTTTGGCATACATGAATGTGCCCCAAGAAGTGGTGAAGGTTGTTTTTTCTCTGTCCTCAAGCATGACTGATATCTGATTATAGCCAGAAAAACCATCAATCATGGATATCCTAGATGCACCAGTTACCCTCTGCAATATGTCTTCCATGTTGGGCAAGGGATAGTTGTCTTTCTTTGAGCTCTTGTTCAGGTTCCCGAAATCAACACAGAGCCTGATTTCTCCACTTTTCTTCCTCACCGGGACCAAATTGGCCACCCACTCAAAATATCTCAAGGGGACAATGATTTGGGCATCTAACAACTTCTTCACTTCTCTCTCCATGACCGACAACAACATGGGATTTATCTTTCTTAGCTTCTGCCTAAATGGCTTAGCCTCTTCCTTCAGTGGGATCTTGTGTTCAATGATGGATGTGTCATATGTCTTGAGGTCTTCATAAGTCCATGCAAACACATCAGCAAATTCTCTTAATAACTCAGTATATTCGACCCTCTACTCTTTGGTCAAACTGCTTGACAACTTGACAAACTTAGGCTCCTCCTGTGTGCCGATGTTGCACTCCGCTGTATCAACATCTCCATTTGAAAACCTACCCTTTACTGCCACATCATTCCCATCAAACAATATTTCTAAAGGGACTATTCCCTTCGTAATGTGATTGCTAGGCAGATGAATAATATGGTGATTAGAAATTTTATTTAAAAATACCTCAGGGTGAGGGTGACTTTCGAGATCAGGATCCTGATCAATGTGCAATGCAGAAAATTCATCGACAGACTGAAGAAATTTTTTGATTTCAAGATCGTNNNATCCTGAACAGACTAGCTGAGATAGCTAAGGAATCGGCCAAAGTATTTTCCTCTCTTGGAATAAAAGAAATGTTGAACGCTGAGAAGAAATTATCAATTAGGTCCCACACCTCATTTTTGTAATTCCTGAGTCGAGGATTCTTAGCCCGATAAGCATTTTTGACTTGCTAGATTATCAACTCAGCATCTCCGAACACTGCTACCCCCTCAATTCCCATTTCTTTTGCAGCACTTAAACCCATAACAAGAGCTTCATATTCTGCCAAATTATTGGTAGCTTCAAATTCTAGCTTGTATGACAAGGATATGGTTTCCTAACAAGGTGACACAAAAACCACTCCAGTGCCAGTGCCTTCGCTAGAAGAAGCTCTGTCTAAGAACATCTTCCAAACAGAGGTGGTTGGAGGAGGTATCTCGTGATTAAATATGGGTTGCTTTCTGATTTGAAAAGGGGCTTCAGGAGTATCAGTGAGTTGCAATAAACTAGACCCCAAATCAATGTCAAGTGTAAAGATAGGATGATTGGTGGGGTCTGCTTCATCACTAACAATGTAGGCCAGCTGAGCTTCTTTGTACAACCTCCTGTGTTCCCCTCCAAAGACTGGAATGGTGGAATATGTGAGATCTATTTCTAATGTTCCTCCAAGTTTTTTAATCCAAGATCTTGACAACAACATGCCGAACTTGGGGGGAACATTAGCTACTACAATGTCCATGACCACACTCTTCATTGGCAGCTGAAATAAAGAGACCACCAAGTCTTTGATGACTCCAAGGAATTGCACCCTCCTTGAATCAAAAGAGTACAAATCGTGATAAGCCTTTGTCACTTCCAGTCCCAATTCTTCCATGACTATTTTGGGCATAAGGTTGTGGGAAGCTCCTGAATCCATGAGGCAATTATGCAGCACCTTATCATGTATGTTCAGGGATGTGTAGAAGGGAGGGGATGAATCATCTCTGTCTTCTATCATGGGACCTAGGACGACTGATGGCTTTTCATCTTGAAGATTTACTGAGTCTGTGGAAGGCTAGGGGGACTCAGATTGTAGCAGTTTGGAGAGGGACCTTTTAAAATCTTCATTTTTAACTAGTTCTAAGAGGGGTACAGGAATTCTAATCTTTTGAATTTCGTGCTCAAAACTAAAGGAGGAAAGAGGCTTAGGAGCTTCCCTTACCTTAGAGACAGGTTCTTTGGCTGTTGGCGAAGTATTCTAAGTTTTCTTTTCTTTAGTAGTGATTGTTGTAGGTTTAGCAGGCCTTTCTGCTATGAGGGGCTGATCATGGATATCAAAATTCCCTTCTTTCTTTTTTGACCTGAGATGGTATCTATTAGGAGTGTTGTTGGCCTTTTCCCCTTTACTCCACTCATTGATTTGAATGTTCATAATGGATTCTTCATATGCAGATTGAGTCAAATGGGGAAAAGGGGAAGTGTCTTCAATACAGTGAATTTCAGGGTGGAGCTCATCTATCTCCTCTCCTTCCTCATGAGAAACTAGGTTATTTTGGAGAGGGGTTTGAATCCTCTGATCATCTCTGTCTTTTCTCCTTTTTTCCCTTGGCAAAGCCTATGGCACATTGTTACTGGGCCTCCTGAAGCCTTTGTTATCAGTATTTTGGGGATTTCTATACATGGGCTTCCCTTCTAACTCCCACCTTTCCATTCTAACTGAAAGCAATTTTAGCACTTTAGTTACCTCATCCGTCTGAAGGGGAAGGGGAGAGGAATTGGATGGGGAGGCTTCAGGTCTCTTCCTGGATATGTCTCTATCAGCCTTATTCCTGAGTCGGTCAACAACCAATATGTTAGACTCTACTTCCACGGCTGCATCCTGCATGTCAGCCAGAGTAGTCACTCTCCTTTCCCTCAACAGGAGGTAGAAATCGAGATCAAAAGCGCTAGCATAAGTGATTTTAGCAGAGGCTTCTAAGGGATTTATCTCAGCAGGGATCTTATTGTACATTTTATTGAATCTCTTGGAGAAGTCAGAGACAGACTCTCCTTCCTTTCTCTTCAAAGACCTAAACTCTGTCATGTAATACATGAAGTCTTTTTTGTCTCTCCACTGTCTCAAAAAGGCAGTATCCAAAGCCTCAATCCCATCGATAGATCCAGGAGGCAGGGCCCTAAACCACTTTATAGCCTCGCCTTCAAGGCTATGGACGAAAATCCTCATCCATACGTCTGCATGCATGATAACATGATCATCTGTAAAACTGTAAAAGGCTTCAAGGTGTTCTTCTGCAGCTATGTCCCCTTCGCCTATAAACTTGGGCAGCTGCTTAAGGTAGCCATTTGCTGGAAGGGCATTGAGAGGCTGAGGTAACAAAAGGGGAGCATACCTAGTAGCTATTATAGCCTCCATTCTGGTCATGGGTGGATTTTCTCCTGCCATAGGAATATTAGGTGGAGGAGAACTAGGAGGAGAAGGAGCTTGAACAGGGGATACTAGAAATGAGCTTCCAGGTGGAAGGGGGAACAATGGGGGATTCAGAGAGAAGGTTAAGGGGCTTGAGTCAACAAATGCTTCTCTTTGTGCAGTAGCAACAACAGTAATAAGAGGAGGGGTGGTAAAGCTAGGGGTGGGGAACTCTTCTGTGGTCCTGGATCTATGCCAAGGTATAGTGGAAGGGGAGAGGGGAGTGACAAGGATTTCTCCCTCCAATCCCAGACTAGGAGGGGAAAGCTCAGCAGGAACACTTCTGAAGTTCAAGAAACGGGAAACTTCAGAAAAAGGTCTGCTAGGAAGCTGAGAAGAAGAAAATGGAGTTTCTACAGAAGGAGATGGAAAATTACCTGGTTCAGCGGTGGAAGTTTCTCCTTTAGAGGCCTTTCCTTTTTTGATAATCACCTCTAGATCAGCTTTAGGTGTAGCTAGAGGCAGTTGTGGATGGGACCACGTGTGTCTACCTCTAGAAGCCACAACTAAAATAGCATGTTCGCCACAGTGGAGTCGTCACAATGGAGTCGCCAGGTGCACAGTAGCAATCTCGTAGGGCTCTGATGCCTGATGCACCTTCAAAATCAGAGGCTCGATGTCGTTCAATCCCAGGGAAAATTTTCAACTTCGTCCTCGGAAACGGTGCCAGAAATGTTGGCGACAGAAGTCACTCCTGGATTGTAGCAGGAGTAATCCTAAAGCCCATCAGTTTATGTCACTATTTTTTGATAAAGGGTGATGAATGGAAGTAAACTCAGAACAATATCGTTCTAACTCAGAAACAAGGCCAGGCATGCACAAGCAGATGAGGTCTTGGTTCAACTTCAGAACGTAAGTTGTAATAAGGGTGAGTAGGAGGAAGACTTCTGTGAGGAAATGTAAAGGCCTATTGTAGGCATCGAGCTTCTAACAGCCTGTAGAAGAAAACTTTGAACACAAGAACCTCTTATATTCAAAAGCAGAAACACTAAAAGAACATAACAACGTTATAATAAATCCTTTATCATAACACAGTCATGACGATTCATGCGAATCAATCAATAATGAACCCTTTTAGTATGAGATCGAAACTAGATGAAAAAGAGAGTTTCCTTACATTGAACAAGAAAATTTCATATGTAGATACATAGCCAGAAAAACCAGTGCTTCATTAAAACATTACAGTCGGGAGCTCTGCTCTACCATCCATGCCTACAAAAATACAAAAACTGAGTATATATACTCAGAGCAATTCGCCACCTTGGCAGTAGGAGGGTAGTTGAGACATTAAAGTCCAAATTAGTGTGTGCAGGCTCTTCTGGTCAGACAAGGACATCAGTCGGCATGGCTTCTTTAGGAAAACCTGCACATAAGACGATCTTGGGCAAACTGCCTGCCAGGACCTCTATGCCTTACATTTAAGGAGTGAGGCGAGGTTTCAACCACCTCCTCCTACCTTTATTTACCTCTAGCAGGGATCAGGATCGAGGCCGAGTTGAATTGGCACCTCGAGAATGTGGCGACGCCTCCTACAGCTAAACCTGGCACTTTGGTCCTTTGCGCAACTCTTTCTATCACCCCAAGTGACCACAGGTCGTGACCCTGCGCCTATATTCAAAGGCACTTTTCGCATTTCGCGTTTCGACGATTCCAAATGCAGTGGAGGAGTGACCCCCTATCTTTCAAAGTCTCGGTAGCCAAAATGCCAAAATGACTAATCATTTCACGTTTCGGCGATTCCAGATGCAGTGGAGGAGCGACCCCCTATATTTCAAAGTCCTGGTAGCCAAAATGTCGAAATGGCTAATCCTTTCGCATTTCAGTGATTCCAGATGCAGTGGAGGAGCGACCCCCTATCTTTCAAAGTCCCGGTAGCCGAAATGCCGAAACGGCTAATCCACAATCAATGGCCAAATTTGATTTAATATGGATGATCACGATGAACCTTA